>MVJL01006770.1:0-41212 GCA_002156465.1 Macrocentrus cingulum | reverse complement strand
GACGGTCGATCAAACACTTGTTTCATGCCTGCTGCCTGATTGCTGTGAAACTTGAGATTCTGAGATGTTTCCGAGATCCAGGGCGAGTCAAATTGAGTAGTATCCTGGTCAACCAAGTGTGTATACTTGGTGCGTCCACTTCGGCCAAAGTTCTTCACCTGCATCACCTTCGGCAGGATAGTTTTGTCAAAGTGATCTTCCAAAGTCGCGCCAGAGAAGTCACGCTTGAACACATTGTCGTCCTTGTCCAAATAAAATGCACCACGGTGGTAGTACTTTTGAAGGAACTTGTATTTCCCCTTGGCCGCTTTGTTCGTTATAGTCTTGGGATTGATGCGAGCCTCCTGTCGACGCTCCTCCTCAGTTAAATTCCGAATTCGCTCGATTTCTAGGCGCTCCTTCTCCAAGGTTTCGCGCTCCTCGCGGTCGCGCTTTATTCGCTTCAATTCTCTCAATTTCCAGGCCTCAAACTCCACCTCGTCATTTTCATCGTCAGTATTGACGTCCTCCAATTGCGCTACATTCGTCTCGGCAGACTTTGATCCCTGGGTTTCCTGACGAATGGCCTCCTCAACCATTCGCAGAGTCTGTCGCTTGCGCTCTTCAGCCATCTTTTTCGCTTCAATTTCCTCCTGAGCCTTTTTTGCAAGCTCCTTCTCACGCTCCATGACAGTAATGCGATCCTTTCGCCTGACAAACACTGGCTTCAATCTCGGACCAGTTTCCTCCTCAGAGTCCGTGTACTCCTCGTACTCTGAGCTCTCCTCGGAATTCGAGCCAGACTGCTCCTCCTCAACCTTACTAATCAACTCCTCCTCAGCCTCTTTTTTCGAGAGCACACGTGCCTTCAGTTTCTCTCGCCGACGTTCAATCTCAGAGTCGGACAAATCCTCGTCCTCCGATGAATCCGAGCTCTCGAATTTTATCCGTTCCTTCGGCCGCTCCGGTTCCGTCTCCAGGATCTCAGGCTCGTGAATTCGACGACGACGCTCCGCACGAATTTCCGTGTCTACCTCGCGCTGACGCTCGAGCCGTGTCAGCCGCTTGATTCGCGGATCCTCCTCGTCACGACTGCCAGAGAAAACGCTCGACTCTGCCCTCTCCACGTCGGGCTCGTCGGCTGCATCGTGATGAGATCGGTTGCGTCGCTCCAGGAAATTATCGTCGTCTGATTCTTCGTCAGAACTCGCAGCCGGAGCGTAGTCTGGCCTCTTGCCTGACACGTAGCGATGCACCTTTACTTTCTTCATCGATACCTCACCTTTGTCATTTTTCACTGGTACTGCACCAGCTGTACTTTGTATGCCCATTGGAGCTGGTGCTAGTGAATTGTTTGTCACAAAATAATCCATCATTGTTGGACAACACGAGAATCTCAATGAATTTCAGGCTAGGGGTAATTCTTGGATACTCTCGCAGACTATAAACCCCAGATTTTTATGCAATATTTAATCGTAGAGTCATAGAACTTTTGTTTGCATTGAACAACAAAGTTTATGACAAACTGAACAACATAACCTCACAGTGTTATCGCCGTGACTCTAGATGCTCGATGAATCCAAGTTTTCTCCCTCCTCGCTCGGCGGTTATTAGGAGACAAAAAAACTATTCTACGGGGTGAAAATCGAGAAATCAACAATCATGGCAGGAATAAGGAGGTTAGGAGCATTACTCAAATGGGGAAATAATATTTTTTTACCACAAGTAACCCAAAAAATCGAGAATAAATCAATAATATCAGGTAAACAGTAAAATAATTTCTTATAGTATTCATAAATGTACCTAGTGTCGTGGACATTTGTTAATAGATTATTCCTCGTGGTACTCTATGCTCAACTTTTATTTGTTGCTATTATTAATTCTCTGTTGTTTTAATTGTAGGTTTAATATCTAAAGTAGATTACTACCCACAATCACGAGGATATTACACATTTTTGCCATGGTTACCCAGAAAATATGAAATGAAAAATCCAAAGATTGAAGAACCAGTTGATGAAAAAAGTATGATATTTATTTAATGATAATAACAGTATTTAAAATTAACTAATTAATGTATTTAAATAGATATTTCAGATGTTGTATCAGTAATTAATGATCAAATTGATAGAAAAACTACAAGTAGATTGTTTGCTGTAGTTCATATATGTGGAAAACAATTTAAAGTCACAGAAAATGATATTATTATTATTCAGGGCTATTGGCCTCCAGTTCCAGGTGATAAATTACGATTAGAAAAAGTTTTAGTTGTTGGTGGAACTGATTTTTCACTGATTGGTAAACCAATTCTTGGTCGTGAATTTGTTAATGTTGATGCAACTGTAATTGACAAAACATTTTCACAAACAAAAATTATGTTTCGTTATAGAAAACGAAAGCAGTATCATCGCACGCATTGTAAGTATATTTTTATCTTTCAAATTAATTGAAAAAAATGCTTGATAATTTAAAAAAAAAATTTATTACAGTCAACAGAACACAGTATACAATGTTGAGAATTAATTCGATCAATATTGATGGATCAATTGATAAAAAGAAAGAAATTGAAGGACTCGATAGGATCTACTAAATAATTATTATTATCCTTTGCAATTTATTACCGAGGAAAATAGAATAAAATTACAAATAAACAAATAGAATGGATTTTTCTTTTTAGTTTTCTTACAAATCATGAGTTATAAATCTGAGAAAAATTCTGCTGCATTGTTGACTCTACTGCTTGGTAAATTGTGTTTCATTTGCTTTTGTTTTCCTCCTTGAATTTTTTCCGCTGTATTGAGTGATTCAAAATATTTAACATTCCAAAATTTAACTGAATTATTGTGTGATGACGATGCCATTAATGTTCCATCATTAGAAATATCCAAATACTCAATACTAAAATTATCCTGACCAGCAATTCCAAGTCTCCTATGTGGAAACAGACTGTAAGCTCTCATTACACCATCCTCGCCACCGGTAATGACGACATTATCGGTTATAGGGACGATACAATTAATAGACTTCTTTGTGAGATTAGGAAATTCATCCGTGTGCAGTCCAAATTCTCCCCAATTGAATACATACATTTTACCGGTGTTACTTGTAGCCAGTATTTTAGTGTTGGCTTTGAAAAGACCTAGACATGTGAATTCCTCATCGTAAGGTACTGATTTACAGTGTAATTTACGAGCTGTCAGGTTTAGGGTGGTCAGTGAACCATCTCCACCAGCACACACTAAATATTTTTGATCATTGTTTGCAACCATTGCATTCACTCCTCCCTCGATTTCTTTTAGGGAAAAAACCGGTCGCTGAGTCGATTTTTGCCGCAAATCCCACACTAAAAATTTTTTTCAACTTTAATTATACATTCTTTATGAAGTAAATTACTATTAAAGTGTAAAATATAGTATAGAAGTATGATATACAGGTGTATTCTGTGAATATTTACATTTTACTGTTCCCTCTTCATCGCCTGTTGCAAACAAATGCTCGGACAGAATCGTCATTGTGTAAACTGGAACACTGAAAACATGGAATTTTTTATTTATATTTAATTTGAGAACATTTGATTTTGATTAAAAAAATTTTTTTGTCAGTTTCAACAAATCCCTCCGGAAATTTCGTAGTTTTTGTGATTTTTTCGATTTTTTATCAATAACTCAGTAACTACACGAGATAATGAAAAATCTTAGAGAAGTAATTTGATTCAAAATTAAATTATCTATTAAAAATGTAGAATACATTTTTTTGATATTTTCGTTATTTTTCAAGATATTTTGAAAAATAAGAATTTTCAAAAATCAATAATATCTCGAAAACAAAAAATGATATCAAAAAATGTATCGAATGTTTTTTGTAGAGAATTTTAAGCTCTATAATTTATGTCGAATAACATTTTTCCGTATCTCGCATATTTATCGAGTTATCACGAAAAAACAAAAAAAAATCATGAAAATTGTGAGATTCCAAAGGGGTACCCCTTTGAAAATTTTATCAAAAAAAAAAATTTTTTTTTTATCTCATTCAAACATACTAAAATTCATTCTAAACTCCTGTAATACCGAGTTTTAATATTTTTTTGAAAATATATACTTTAGGCATTAGTTACACGATATTAATGATTTAATTGTTGTTCTTACTCGTGTGCATTCTCGTAAAATGCTTTGTATTTTTCTGTTGTCATGTCCACCAGTGTAATAGACTTGTCTTTGCCAGTTGCAAAAATTGTTTCACCATCCTCGCTGAATTTTATGTCACGACATGCATTATCAGCATACAATTCAATCGTTGATTTCAGAGTAATTTCCTCATTCGTGTATCCATACCTATAAAAAATATCCATTATATTCAATTCTTAAATAAACTAAAATTTTTACTCACAGAGAAACATCTCCAACCATGTCAGCTACAGCAATGATGTCATAAATTGGATGAAAACAAATCATGGCAATGTGCTCATCTGTCGTTATCTCGGGTGGATGATCTCGATGCACTTCTTTCGAGGCATTAATCGCCTTAACTAATTCATCCTCTTCCTCCTCATCACCCTCATTTTCAGAATCATTTGGTGAATTCTCTTCGTCTTGATCATCCATGTCGGAATTTTCATCTTCTGAGTCTGCACTCGTCATACTCACATCAGAATCACTGTCACTCTCTGCCGTTTCCATTGGTAAAAATGTGTCCTCCGACTTTAGAATCATTGCTTTTTAAGATGATAATAATTCCTAGTCAATTTCTACCCCAATTGTCCTGGATTTTTCATTAATTTCTCACGAACTTGCAGTGCAGTACTTGCACAGTCGACAAAATAACCTCTAAATTTTTACACGTGCAATATTTTCTCTGTAGAAAATTTGAAATGGGACATGCGCAACAATTGTGAATGTAAAAAATATAAAATATATCAACGAAATTATTTATTTTTACAATATTACACACAAAGTATACAATATTTTCACATTAAAAAAAATCTTTTATGTAACATCGTTAGAGTAAAATATTAAATATTTTTTTACGTTCTAATAAATTTAATGAAGTTTAAAGATTTATAAAATATATTTATCCAGTTATATATTGAGAATTTCACACAATTTTTCTTAATATATAATTATATTTCTCGTAATTTTTAATAATTCATGCATATGACATTGACATTGATAAAATAAATTATTAAAAGAGAAAAAAAAAAAATTCAAATAATTTTATGGCGTAGAGATTTGAGGGCTTGTTTAGCAGCAGCAGCTTTAGCTTGTCGTTTAGTTGCACCAAAGCCATGGAATAATTTTTTTTTCCCAGAAATATGTACCTCCAATGGAACCATAATGCTATTTATTCCTTCAACAGTTTCAGCAGCCCAAAATTTCGGACTAACACCGGGTGTCTCGTGTATTACACGAACTGGCTGCATTGGAACATTTTTACTAAAACTCTGGATTTCATTGTGCATGAGTGAGTATAAAATTTGCCAGACTATTTTTAAATCTTTTCCAGTATCCAAATAAATAGCTCCAATGACAGATTCAAAGAGATCACCCAGGACTTTTGGTACATCCACATATTCTGCCATGTTGCACTCATCCTCCTCGAGTAAAACCCACAAAAGTTCGTCATTCACCGCGTAATTTCTCTCTTCTTGATATTTAACAAAGCGATCAATAGCATCGGATAATTTTGGGGCATATGCTAGGAGAGCAATATGCAAGCCGTATTTTACGGTTAAACATGCAAATGTAATATTGTTAACAAGAGCAGATCGCAGGTCAGTTAATGCTCCGGGTGTTAGATCACCGCAATTCTCATAAATGTAGGTAGTGATGAGGAAGTCTATGATTGCATCTCCGAGAAATTCAAGCCTGTCGTAGTTCATGGTCACTGTGTTGGGTGTGTACGACGAGTGCGTGAATGCCTGGAGTAGGAAGGAACGGTCTTTGAATTTATAGCCCACTTTTTTCTCGATAAAATTCGCCCAGGGCATGTGCAGGCTCACGTCTCCATCGCCAATTGCTGCAGTGGGAGATTTGCGATTGAGGACATCTTGAATGCACATTGATCCAGGCAAAACTCCGAACCACTGGAGAAGTTTTGCTGCGCCAATTGGACCCATACTGTTTAAATACACTCCAGTCAGTGCCTCAACTGCGTCAGACACTGTTTTATCCGGGAGAACTTGAATTCCAGTAAAATGCTCGACTCCAGTTGGAATTGTTGCTTCAATCCATGGAATAATTTTTTCACGGAAATTCGTCATTGTTGCGGATGATAATTGACCGTCAAATTGTTCAGATTTTGGAACTGGAACTTCATACAGGACATTTGGTGCTTTTTTTTCGGTCTTGACGATTTTTTGAATTTCACGCGGTGCACAGTAGGATGGCACGATAAAATTACTTAAAGCCTCGAAATTGTCGACTTTTAATCGACCTGCAAGGTCTTTTTTAATGCCACAGTAGTAAAGATGTCGATTACCGATGATTGTTCCTTTAAATGTTGTTAAATGTCCCTCAGAGCGCAGAGTATATTCTTCAAATAGAAAAAGTGATGAAATAAATTTTAAAAATGAATCACCAAGTGTTTCTAATCGTTCAAAATTAAATGCATCATGTGCAAATTTTGCTGTGAGAGCAGTCATAATTTCAACAACACTAGGACCATCTGAATCCACAGATTTTGTTAGCATTATGAGAGTTGGTGCTAAAACATTTGATTTATTTAAATATTGTCGGTGAAAATTTTCTTTTTTTGTGCTTAAATTCATGTATGAAATTGATTTTGTAAATTTACAATAATAATCAATATCAATGCATTGAACATTATCGAAATTTCTCTCGATATCACAAGGCTCATTTTCCTCAGGCCAAGGATATTTGTTTGTTGCAAGACTAAAAATATCAACGCCCGGACTACTTGGCGTCAAATTTGACGTAACATTTTCTGATGTCATACTGTCATCGAGTGTTGTATCAAATTGTAACTGCTCTGGTGTCTCGTCTGTATCGATTTCTTGTTGTTTAAATAATTCAAATATTGCCATGTTATCAATTTTTTTTGTTAAACTTCCTAGGCCAGATTCGAGGACAATTTTACGACGAAAATCTTCGGCAATGAGTAATTGATGAATTCGGTGGATAATTGAGGGTAAAACTGTTGCTTTCAGCCAGTACAAAGCGGGAAATGTTATTTTTGAACATAATTCAGGAATTAAATGTTCCTCTAAATCATCACGTTTTCGTTTACTTGCACTTTTACTCATCCCTCGTGGCTTGATGCAATTAATTTTCTGTGAGATTGGCTTGACCTCAAGCAGCGGTTGATTTGCTTGAACAATTTTTATCGAATGCCGATCCCAAAAATACTGCTGATACGTATCGTAATCATCTGTTGGAAATGCCGATCCAGGTTTCATATCATCACAAACTTGAGTTACTACATACATATTTGTTGATGAGCGATAATTCGGCGTTACTAAATCCCATTCGCAGAGTGGTTCTTCCGGAATATGTTCAGTTTCCTCGCTGGCTGTGATGGCATTTTGTGAGAAAAATGGCGTACTAATTTCATTTACTTTGCGATTATTTCGAACGACATCCCAATCAATTTGAAAATTATCAGTGGCCGGTACTACCATGAAACTATTGTCCAAATTATCCTTGTCGTAGATCATAAAATTTTTTATAAGATGCAACACCTCATTAAATACAACCCAATGGAAATTTCGTAGTTCCTGAATTTCTGCGTTTGAAAGTAACAATTTTGCGTGATTATTTTTTATTGTCACTTTTAAATCACCGACATTCATGTAGATAGGAATATCAGGCAATGTTGGCAATTCTTTGCTTGAAAGTATGGCATATCCAGCAGAACGTGATAGCATCAGGTAGATTTGCTTGTTTCTATTTTCCGTGGGTGGTGCATACAGTGGTTTCATCGTAATAACATGAAGATATGACGTTTTATCTGGCTGTGGAAATGCCGCATAGAATTGCTCTGGATAAACGATATCGTGTGGTCTCTTTGTGCCTGATGTACCAACAGATTTTTTATTTGAATCCGCTTCTTCTTGCCAATTTTCCAAAATCATGGAGATATCGTCAATCAATTCGGTTTTGGTTTTTGGGAGTAAACGATCGGTTAACTCGCCGATTTCGTGGAGTTTTTTACAGACTTTAATGGCCGCTGATCGTTTGGCTGATGATATTGATGCCATTTTATCTCCCTTGATGATATCTCGTAGTGGCGACACTATTGGCATTCGAAGGGACACTTGGTAGCTTAGTTTACCATCCGCACTGGGGATTTTCTCCAGGATATAAGTCGGAACACAGTGAACGAATTTCGATTGGATGAGAGTTGAGCAATAGTGGTTTACCAGGCCTACTGCTGATGCTTCTGTCACCACAGAGATTACTCCATTTGGATCTTTTACGCTGTAGGGTGGAATTTCACATGCGTACAGACCCAGCTCCAATTCCTCAGTGTCGGGTTCCATCCGACTGTCTGTCTTGCCAACTAGTTGCTGACTCAATGCCATCTCAACATTTTGATAGGCTCGATAACGATTTTGAAATGAGTCGTCAGTTGCGCAATAAAACATCACGTAGGTGCTATTTTTGTGACGACAGCGTCCCTTGCTCTGAACATAAGCCCGGAAATCTTGAGGCATTTCATATCGTATAACGAGTGAACAAGCTGGAATATCCACACCCTCATCGAGAACGTCTGTTGCAATAATACAATTGACTGATCCCATTCGAAATTTTGCCAGTGCTTCTGAAGTCCATTTTTTAAAACAAATTGCTTCCGATGGGCTTTTCAATGCATCACCAGAAGATCCTATTACATATTCCGGTACTAAAAATTTAAAATCACTGTGATTTGTGGCCAAATTTTTTAAAACACTGTATAATATTTTTGCGGTAAATCGTCGACGAACGAAAATAATACAGCAAAATTTTTCATTGTCGATAGTTTGTTGATTGTGATATTCTTTCAGAACGGAGAATAATTTTTGCAATTGATCACACGTAAATCTGGATAATTTTTGAATTTCTGATAATCCCTTCATCACCCGTTCTATGAGCACTCGAATTTTTATTATGGATGTGATGAGACTCGATATTACGTTGAGTGATTGGTGATCGTCCAATGATCTCTTGATTTTTTCCAATTGTACCATGTGATAGAGAGCTGCCTGGCCGGCAACGTACAGTCCCTGTGTCGTCAGGTGCTCTCGAATATCCTCAAACACACATTTGAGTTTAGCAGACTTGGATCGCGGTCGGAAAACCAAGCTTGACTCTGCGTACGGATTAGCATCTTCAATTGAGACCATACTGAGTAGAGCATTCGCAGTATCGAGTATTTTTTCACAACTATCTGCGACTTTGGATTTTTTCAGTGGCAGATACTCCATACATCTTTCGTTGGGCCGACCGTAGCCTTGCACTGGTGCCATAGAATCTACTGTGATAACTGTCGCGTGAAATGTCACTTCCAAATCGCGAACGCTATTCAGCACACTCTCGGTTTTTACATTTGAGTTGAGCAGAGTTGCCGATGTGCCAATTATTTTTGGATGATCCTTCACATCCACATCCTCAAATCTCTTCATTATTAGTCTCATTGGATGGTCACCAACTGCGTGGTGACACTCGTCGAATATCAGGAGATTTATTTGAGCCAGGTTGACAAATCCGTGGTTTAGTATGTCTAGCAAAATTTGCGAAGTCATGACTAGGACCTAAAAAAAATTATTAACTTAGTTGGATACACGGTAGATAATATAAATTGGACAATACCTGATTGTTTTTTAATTCTTCGTTCCATTGGTCTTGATTCCAAGTGTCGACATTCATATCTCCCGAGTAGCTGCTGCATGATAAGTCTGTGTGTCGGGCAACGTATGCACACTGCTGTTCCACCAGTGGCACTGTATTTACCAGCATAAATGTCCTTTTTCCACCTTCACCCCATGGTTTTCGAATAGCTCCACTCAACCGTTTGATAACCATAACTACTACATAGGTTTTTCCTGCGCCCGTAGGGAGGTATAGGATTGAATTACCGAGTAATGCCTTCTCGTATAAATCAACTTGATACGCCCGAGGCGTAAATTGTTCTTCGGGTATCGTCATGCTTGATAATCCTACAAAATCAGCAGAAAAAAAATGAAATTTAATCAATAAACCAGGTATTTTGAAGGAAAAAAAAAATATCCTGTATAATCAAAAACAAAGTTATCGATGTTTTACAATTTTTTTTCCCCGGTGAAAATCGTGATAGAGATAAAAACAAAATATATCAGCTACTTTACTCTTTCTTAGAAACTTGAAACAAAAGATGCCTTGTATTTTTCCATGTAAATTCTACTGTATATCGAGTTATTGAAAATATATTTTTTATGCTTCAAATAATTGTAAATTAATTTACTAGAATATTTTTTTTCTCAAAAAATCGACGTTTTTTTCTCTCCACGTGTGATTAACCGGTACATCAGATAGTAAACAACAAATTGTACTTTGAAATTTTTTAAAGAAAACAATCATCTATTTTATATAGAGTGGACAGAAAATATGCCGAAATACCGGGCAGAAATTAAAAGCGTCAAAACGTCAGATTACATACCATACAATCAAACGTTGCCAGATCAATTGTAGCACCAACGCCGCCGTCGAACGAGTGATGTTGAAGCAAGTGCACACTGCACAAGTATATGCACTCACATATGTTAATTAGATATCAAATAAAGAAAAAATTGTGCATTGGTGAGTTCTTTTCATTCCTAGTCTATAAATGACTTGTGATTGGCTTCAATTCAGCGAATAAAATGGAGGCATCTGACGTAAGCAGTTATCTCCAGTCGGTAAAGTAGAAAATCTACATTATCATCGCGTAATCTGATTATAAATTTTTGTTTGCGTATATAAGGACCATAAGTATGTATATGTGTGTATTTATCTAAAGGATATTACATCATTCCTTTTCATGTTACACAATAATAACTTATTCTGCGTAAACAAGGATATAAAATAAATAATACTTGATGGTCATCAAAATATATAAACAGAGAAGAAATATGAGCAAGGAAATTCCCCATTTTTTTTTTTTTCGCTTTCATATAATTTATTTTCAGTAGTCTTTGAATAATTTATCAATATTATTATAGGCAGAGAAGGGTGAGTTGAATTTAGGACGAATAATTATATACCTCTTGAAAATATATGATTCTATCAAATAAATATTAAATAAAACTACTATACGTGATGGATCGATACGATGAATTGTAGTTGCGTGTTTAACAAATAATTAAATAAATAGATATCTCTTTGTAACGTGTATAATTTTTTAGTGTATATATGTAGAGCTGTAAAATAATGGTGATTGATTTGAGCTGAGCATTGGAGCTGTAGATTTAGATTAGAGTGTGTCGTGCAGCAGCAGCAGTTTTTTTAGGTTTTTATATATATACGTCTCTTGCTTGGCATCCAGTTCACGTGTTGCAGAGTGGGTGAACCGTCGCGCGCGGATTCGTAGGGCGTAGGTCGTCGATCGTCGTCGTCGGCGTCGTCGTCGTCATGGTCGTCCCGGTGGTGAAGTCGTCGCGACGCCAGTCCGTGTGCGGACGTCGCAACGTTCGCAACGCTCTTCTTTTCCAAAGCGTTATTATAATTTTTTCGAGGAAAAAATTCTCTTCTCTCTTTTCTTCTCTTCAATAAATTTCCTAAATTTCACAATATATATTAATTTTTTACGGCTACTAATTGCTGCGTGGAAAATATATTTTTTTCCGTCGCTCACAAATATACTCTTCTTTGGTCAGAATATACATCATTAAAAATATACGTGTATAGTTAAAATTTTTATATAATAATCACATTATGGATTAAAAAAGGTGATGGGGAAACAATAACACATGTGTGTTTATAAAAATTTCTTTTTTTCCCACGTATTTTTCGGGTAATTGTCGTCGAATCAATCGATAAGTATATAGCGCTGTCCGTCTGATATCTTACTACATACTTAATTCGTTACGCGCAATTAATTCTAATACTTATATAAAGTGTTGAAAAAAATTTTTCTTCAGTACCAATATGTCATGTTTATCGAATCTAGGCGACGACGACTATATCGGTATACATTCTGTATTAAATTTTAAAAAATTCCACTTTTTAACAAAATCGTAGAGTTTAGTTATATTAGATGCAATCAGAGGTCCATAGTCCACGTGCGCTGATGATGGGCAATCTCTGATCAATATTTCCTTTATTAGAAAAATTTACTATTGTCCCTGTATAGCCGTGTTTACAACGAATGAAATAATAAGTGTGACGTTTGTTGCAAGGTACTACAAAGTGTACTATAATCGGTATGTCGAGCGAGGAAAAACCACCGCCAGGATTAACAATCGACCGAGCAGCTTTTCTACTTCTCAGGGTGAAGCGAGCTTTTAAGAAAAAAAAACAACAACGAAAAGAAAAGAGGTAATACATGAAAATAATTATTTATTATTTATTTACATGATAAAACAAAATTTTCAGGTGCTTGAATATATTAATATTAATATTCCTTCTTGACAATTATCTATGAATATTCATTTTCAGAGAAGAATATACCTTATATAAGCAAGAGAACTTCCTAAAATCACAATGTCTAATTCTGTTCTACCTGCGTATTCAGTCGGCCGATTTGATTTATCCTTATCAAAACAATTGACACAAGCGATTAGAGGCAGAGAACTTGAATGTACAGAGTGTATACAACGATAGAAATTCAGATAATTAGGGCTCGCTGTGGATACAGGCTGATGAAACCTATCTGTGTGTATTTGCAGTCTTGCTGGTGAGTGTAAAACGGAAGTTAAATCATCAGGACGAAGCGTTGGAAATGGCAGTGGTGGTGTTGGTGCTGGTGCTGGATGTTGTCGTCCAGCACCGCTCTTGCGCTCACGGACATTGCCAGCTATTGTAGCACCCGGACTCAGCATTTTGCAAAAACAAATCGATGCTCACTACACCAACGGTACACACAGTATTTGCTGATGCAGAATTCTAATTTTGCTACGATGCTCAGTGAATAATGTCATTAAATTATACCTACCACTTGGCCTTTTTAGCCAGAACATCCGATGTCACCCAGCAAGTGGGCGCTTGTGAAGCTGTTGCTGTTGAATCGCCCCCCAAGACTACCAACAAGTTCCTCACTCCAAGAATTTTATTTACTGAAGATCCACGCGGTAAATAATTTTCAAACATGCCATTTTAATTACATTTTTTTTTTATATCCAACAAATTTATATACGGATAATTAATTATTGTGTTGGAAATTTTTTTTTTAATTCATTATAGCGCACGGTGAGAGTGATTAATTAATTGTGAATGTGCATTTGTCAAAGGCCAATGGAATTTTTCGGTTTTTTTTTCCGGTTAAATGATTGTTTTTTATATTTCAGGTGAGCGACGTGTGTCGGAGAGTGTCGTGGACAATCGTCAAAAGATTGGATGCAGCAGCGAGACGATTGGACGAAGTCGAGTGAATAGCACGAGTGTTTTGGGAGGATCACAGCCAGTGACCAGGTTGGCGAAATTGCTCAATCAACGGCCAAACTGCAGTCCTGATGGTGACATTCAACGGAGATTATCGTGGGAACGGTTAGAAACTATTTATACTATCTAAAAATGAAATCGCTTGAAATTCTGATGCGATAAAGGCATTTTTTTAAGTTTATCAAAAGTATTTGATTCTTTGATTTTATTTGATGGCTTATCAGAATTTTCTATCTCTTCAATAGAAAAAAAAAAAAAAAACATTTTCGCGAAATGATTTTTAAAAAAATTTTATTCGATATATTTTATAGTTAATTAATGTCGTATATCGATAATCGATGTCTTAAATGGCTAAGAGAAGGTTGAGATTTAGGTGATAAAGAGCGTTATTTCGGGGAAATAGTCATTTGATGCAGTATTTAGTGTTTTTGATTGAATTTCGATTGAAAATGGGTATTTTTTCGAGTTATCTCAACTGGATCAGTTTATAATTAAATTATTTCATGTTTTTTTAGTTGATTTTATGTTAACAATCAATTTCGTGATGATTTAATGGAGAAAAAAAATTTTTTTTTTTTTGTGAAATTTTCAAAGGGGTACCCCTTGGAAATCGTGCGGTTTTCGTGATTTTTTTGGTTTTCCGCCGATAACTCTGTAAATACGCGTTATATCGTAAAATTTTATTCTAATTAAATTATCAAGCATTATATAAGCTACAAAAAACATTAAGTAAATTTTTTTGTATCTCTCATAATTTTCGAGATATAACAGTTTTTTGAAAATTTTGATTTTTCAAAATATCTCGAAAATAACGAAAAATATCGAAAAATATTACTCTACATTTTTTGTAGGAAATAAAACCCCCAATCATTTAACTTCTATAACATTTTTCGATATCTCGCTTAGTTTCAGAGTTATCAGCAAAAAACCAAAAAAATCGTGAAATTCAAATGGATATCCCTTCAAAAATTTGATGAAAAAAAAAAAAATTTTTTTTTTCTCTCTGAACCATCTCAAAAATTATTTTTAAAAGTAATTCAACTAAAAAATAGAAAATTTCATGTTTTCTCACCTTGAAAGGCACTTTAAAATATTATAAATCAAAATGAACTTGGCGTCTATTTTTCTTACAGAGATTTACAAAGTTATCGCGTGAAATTAACAAACAAAAAAAAAGAGAAATATTACGTATACACGGGTATTTTTCATCCTTAAAAACATTCTACACATTTTCCCATGATATATAATCCACTTTGTTTTGATTGCGTGACAATTTCAGACGTGGCGACGACTGTCCGACAAATCAGCCAGACATAGCATGGTCAGGATTCACAGGCCCACGCAGCACATCCATCGACAGCCTGACCTCCTGCGCCGACTGGTCCAGTATGCCTCCAACAAATGTCTTGGTGGCGGACTTGCGAGGGTGGAATTGGCGGCGATCAAGTGGCTACGATGTCAAAACCGAGCCGTGCTCACCAATTCCCTTTCGGCGCAGTCAAAGTCCTACCCCAAGTCTCACACCCGCTCGAGCATCAACTCTCAAGGGACGCAGTTGTGATCGTCAAAGTCTCGTTACCAGCACGATTGGCAGGCGGATCAAGGGCCATCGAGCGGTTGTCGGTGAGTGCGCATACACAATTCATTAATACCTATAATCCAGCGTAAGGCAATGAATACTTGATGAAAGACACTGAAATACTTTCTCTGTCTCGTGTATATACTTGGTAGGTACCTACAGTGATCCTGTGTGAGCAGGGAAGGGGCACTGTCGGGCCAGTTCGGACCCACTCGGGTCCTCTGCTCCGTTAGTTGTGATTTTCTCTCGTGCAACAGTTAGTACTGTCGCTAAATTTCTGCTAAATTTCATAGATACACTTGATATAAACAAACGCCGAGTTGTTTGCCGTTGTTGAGTGAAAATTCCCCAGTGTTATTAGCATCATTGTCGTGATGGGAGTTGGAAAAAGGGTGTGTGTAGCTCAGCAGAACAATTGCACTGGACTTGTATGAGGATATACGCGGCGGTGCTCGATTTTTATTCACGAGGGGCTTGCAGGAGCGGCGGCACCTGTTTTACGCCAGGCTGCAGAATCGTGTGTGCCTGACACATATATGTATATTCTCTATCGCTGCTGCAAATGTTACGGCATTACCACACGGAAGCTTTATCATGGCTCAAAGCAATCACATTGCAAAACCCTCTATTGATCTCACTCCCTCATTTTTCCCTATTCATCCAACTAAACAAATTAACTCGGCCATTTATGTATTAACCCGGGGGAAGACATTGGACAAATGGGATGCGTACATTCATGAGCACGAAATTCCAACTATTTTCCTCGCTTTTATATCGTGTATTACGTATTATTAGGGTGACGCAAAAGCTGACAATTTTTTTTTTTCGGATTTCGTAAATCAAGAAATCACATAGTTTATGATGTTTTAAAAGTTTATCATAAAATTTAGCTTGATTCAAATATTTTTAGAGGTCACTCATGAATTTTGAAATTTTTAAAAATCATTAAAATATAATTAAAAAAGTTTTTTTTTTTTCTATTTTGTACTTATGTGAAAAAATTTACCGTAGTGAAAATAAAGGGAAAAAAATTTTTTTTTTAATCATATTTTCAATATTTTTGAAAATTTTAAAATTTATGGGCGACTTTTAAAAATTTTTAAATCATACTAATTTTTGTGATAGGCTTTTTGAAATATCATAAACTATGATTTTTTGATATACAAAACCCAAAAAAAAAAAAATTTTTTTTTCTATTTTGTACTTATGTGAAAAAATTTACCGTAGTGAAAATAAAGGGGAAAAAAAATTTTTTTTTAATCATATTTTCAATATTTTTGAAAATTTTAAAATTCATGGGCGACTTTAAAAAATTTTTAAATCATACTAATTTTTGTGGTAGGCTTTTTGAAATATCATAAACTATGATTTTTTGATATACAAAACCCAAAAAAAAAAAAATATGTAAAAAAGTGTTTTGTGTTGTCCTACAGACGCTGAAGATTTTGAAGAAGAAATCAAATCACCAGACGATATTTTATTCGTTAAAACCATGGATAATTCCAATAAACTACTTTTTATAGACGCGGTCAAGGTCTGGATGAGCTGCGGGAATAGTATTCTTTGAGATATATTTGCAAGTGAGAAATATTTATGCGTACATACACAAGATACCTCTATAGACGACGGCGGTTGATGGTCGACATTGATGATGGGGCCTCATCATACGTGTTCTATTCATCACGCTGCCTTGGCGCCGTGTATTCGTACATATGTGATGGAGACAGGTATAATGCAGGTAGCCGCGGAAGAAGGATAGCAGGCGGGTAGAGGCAGACGGTCTGCGAGGGCCCAACTGTCGCATTTGGTCGAGTGCTTCCTTCAGTCGATGCCCTTGGTTCCAACGAGTACATCGCCATAAAACTGCTCTGCAATATACAGTGACAAACTCTGCTTAGGATTGTCAAAGAGTTGACAACAACAGTGCCAGTGTATTTCCCTCTTCCTGTGAAACACTCTTATCATCCGCTATTTTTTTTCCTGATATGTATCATCTCTAAAAAACGCAATAACATGTGCGCGCGCATTTTTCACAGTGCACACAATAAATAATCAACAAGTTTTGTGAAATATTTTACATTGCAAGGACAGAAAAAAAGAGTTATATTGCGGGTGAAGAAGCTGAAAGTAGTTTAAAGTCAAGAAGGTAAAGAATAAATCAAAATAATTAAATAAACTCTTGGTTTTTATGTTGCAATATATAAACACGCGTTGACCTCTATAAAATACCCTGGGATTTAAGTTTAGATGGCACACACGCGAGCGATTCTTTAGACAGTTTTTTACAGTGTGTGTGAAGCAAAATTAAATTTGTGGGTTAAATAAGGAAAACAAAGGTATCATAAATAAGAAAGTGTGTAGAAAAATGGTTCAAACAATAGCAAGGATTTCCGAGGAATTTCTCTTCATTAGATATACCCCTTTTTGCTTTTGATACCACGAGATTGTAGTGTGTGTGTGGAAAAAAACAAACAAAACGTAATTTCACAAATCTCAACTATCGCGAAAAGAGATATAAGCACAATTATTCTTAGTGCAGGAGGGCTAGAGGCAATAGGGGTAGGGTACATATTGGTGGGGTGAAGGCAGCTGGTCGAGGGCACACAGCACGCGTGTTACGGCCTGTACACTGGGCCTGCTGTCTGTATGAGGCCTGCGTTACGTTGCGCGTCGCAGGCACACGAGGAGATGTTTCAGTGCGAGACGCTAGTAAGATTATCTCCCGGGAAAATCGTTGGAAAGTGTTTTATCAATTGAAAAATGTATCGAATTATTCTGTGGAATATCAAGAAGTGTTGAAGCAGCAGACGAGTAAAGTCGCATTTGATACACGCGTGGTATACTGACGAAAAAAAGCAGTATAAACATGATTGTGTGGAGATTAATGACTGTGGCACTAGACAAAATCTGAAACGGACGTGGCTACTGGAGGCGCGCCATCTCTTCAATTCAATAAAGATTCGTTGTCCTCTCGCAGACGTGCTGTCAATTTTCATTCGAGATAATTCGAGAAATTTACAAGTGACGCGGTAATGAGACTACTGCGATGGAATATCGCTGTGAAACCAAAGAACAAAAGCACACACCGAGTTTATAGAATTAAATTTTAAATGAAATTTCGAAAGACTTCTGCTAAAAGTCCAAAGATGGACCATGCCTTGAGGCGTAATGGTGTAATAAATTCCGGGAAAATATACAGCTTCAAGAGGTCGAGGTCGTTTCGTGCATCGGTCAAGTTAATGTCAAAGATACGCAACCGTGCGGAGGCGTATCAATCCTTCAATTCTAACGACGAGTGTGAACGTGCACGAGAGTTTATCGACACCACGACAGCTGAAAGTTTGCGCAGTATTTCAAGGGACTTGACAAAAAAGTTATCGTTTGCCAGTAACCCGGACGATGAGAACGACACGAGAATTGAGCAAAACAAAAATATTTCAAAGAATCTTGTGGGTCATGGAGGAGGCTATGAAAACCCGAGTTTTGCTCTCGATACATCACTCGATTCATCTCTCACGAGTTATTTGTTTCATCCAATCAACGAGGAAAATGATTATGTTCAAACTCAAGATCCAATTGATGATTTGCTTGAGAAACAGCGTGAAAAACTGTCAATCATTGTTGGTCCAACAAGCATGAGTAAATGTCAGCGTAAAAAAAACGACGAGTGGTTTGGCAGTAGAGCAACGTCGCGTTTACGTCGAAAAAATTTACTTGATTGCCCTGCACGACCGTTAATCGATGGATGCCCACACACTGGCATTGTCACGAGTACGTTTATCTTGGTTGTCTCATGCGTACACTTATATAACAATCATTTGACCCATTTGAATGTGATTCTACAATTTGATGGCTTTCAACTCCTTCAATCGTTAAAATATACTCCTCAATGTATCTTGAGTGCTTGCAACTGACTCAACTTGTGTTGACCTTTTCGTTTATTGTCTTTTTACGGTTTATATTCAAACATCCTATTACATTTCATTACTTGCGTCTTGACAGAGTCACATTCAAATCAAGGAATGGAGTTCTTGGAGGGATTTGGAAAGAAAAAGCAGCAGCAACAACAACAACAGGCTAATAATTCAACTAATCACTTAACAGCAGGAACCATCAATCCACTTACAGCCCAGCCATCACTCAACGTGCATTTGCATGGTATTTTTTTTGTTTTTTTCCGTTACTTTATTTCAATTTAATTTTTTTTCACGCGAAATCTAGCTCCTTGATATACATAGGATATCTCCACTGATGAATATTGTATTTTTATTTTTTTTTCAGCTCTGTTCACAGCAATCGAGCATGGGCACGCAGATAAAGCCAAAGCAATATTGGAATCCGCAGACATAGATGTGAATAGGTACTTGTATGCATTGTTCTCTCTTTTACTCATCCATTTGCTTGATTTTCCTGCGACATTATTACATATTGCCAGATAAAATTGCACTGTATATATATATTTCTGTCATGTACCATCACGTGTGTGATTTATTGATTTCTTTTTTCATTTCCTTCCTCTCCTATGCTTCAATTTTTCCCACACTCATTGCCAGGATATCTGGGTTGAATTTTATTTCTGTGAATTTTTTATATTTCCAGCGTTAACAGCGATAGTTTGTCGCCATTAGATGTAGCAGTACTGGGGAATAATAAGGCCCTGGTGAAGATGCTGTTGGCATACGGTGCACGAGAGGGAAATCAGTGTGAGTAATTTTTTTGTTAATTAAGAGAGCTAGCGTTTATTGAAGGAGAAGTCGATGGAATTAGGTTGCAATCATTAAAATGCGACGTTTGATTTATTTAGTCAGATCTCCTGAGAGCCTTGGCAGTCACTTGGCATCACTGATGCTGTCGGCTGAGCGAAGACTGGGTGAAGTGGGCGGTGGGCCTCCAGGGGCGAGTGCAACTTCATTTCTCGATGCAACGAGTGCCAGAGCGAGTTTCTCAGCGGCGCACAATAATCTGACCGGGTGCGGGGGCAATGCAGAAGACAAGCAAGTGGCCCTTTGGGAACGTCGAGTGCGGACACTGAGAAAGTTGCTTCTTGGCTTTGACCAAGCACGTGAGTACATACAATTGCGCGCAATATATTATAATAATTTATTGACAGTAATAATAATAAATTTTGTTTTTCCTTTATTTATTGGACGTAAAAATAAAAAAATAGGACCGCCTGACCTACTATTTTCCGTTGCTGTCGACGTGATTGGGACAAAGTCAATAATCGTGCGATTCCAAGAAGCTGAAACATCAGAAACCTTTGTTTGTACGAAATTCAAGGTTCAATGGAGCATAACAGAGGATTTTTCCATCATAATCGGCGAGAGGGAGGTGCTAGACATGAAGCAACGAGAATGTCGAATCGACGGACTTGTTCAGGGCCAAAGATATTATTTGAGAGCGTGCGCAGGAAACCTCAAGGGATACAGTAGATTCGTGTCTACTAACCCTGCCAATATAACGCCTAGCAGTGAGTACACAGAGGGGTATATATAGTATATATAGATTGACAATGAAATTTTATGTTTCATCAAGGTTGGCGTGACATTGATGGAAGATTACCGAGATTTGCCGGTCGTTTAGAACAGTTGGATTCACTTTTTATTGATATACAACGTCCTGAGTATGCACAGGATACTCCGGCTTTGCAGCGGCGTAATCAGAAAAAAAAGACGACGATAAAGCAACTTTTTAGCGCAACCAGCAAGTTTCAAAAGAGCCTGCGGCGCGGTGTTTACCTCGCTTGTTTGCTCTATCACGAGGACAAAATACTAGTGACGAATGAAGAGTTTTTACCAGTGATACAAGTCGATGAGACTTACCCTAGTTGCATTTACAATGACTTTCATTGGCTAATGAAGGTCGCATGCACCTGGGACAATGTAAAAACTCTTAGGCAGGATATGGAGAAGAGTCACGGCAGCTCTACCAACCACTTTAGATTAAAGTTGCTTCAAGCTGCCGCCCAGATGCAGGTAAATTCACTCACTTGTGTTTTACATTTTCCTCGAGTTGTATGTTTAATAATTATTTCTCCAATTAATTATTACAGGCTGCTCTGTGCATACAGGATCTCGGGCAAATATTTCACAAGTCGCTGAGAGATGTTCAGGGTACTTTAGTCATTTCTACAGTCAATTATGTGAAATCACCCAAATTAATATCTATGCTCAATAGTCGATGGTTACCAATCAACAAAATAACCAAAAAAATTATTATTCATGAGGATAGCAATGTTGCTGATATTCTTATTGCCAGTATTCAAGATCAAATGACGTATCATCAGGCGAGCAGTGTTAAATTGAGTCGAGGTCTTTATTTGGGATATATGAAAATGCAAAGTAGTGTTGATTTAATTCAAATTGTTGTGCCGAAAAAAGCGCCAAATGTTTTGCCGCATTGTAAAGTACGTGATAATCCACATGTTTCGGCTGAGGAATGGAATTATTTACGACGAATAACACGACGTGTTTATGCGTCGGATAATTTGGAAAAAGATTGTGAAAATCTCGAGACAGAGAGTGAAATTCCGGCGTCGGAACAAGAGAGATTATTTGTTAATCTTGTGGCTGCTACTGCAACAAGACTTTTTTCATATATGGAAATAAGTCTGGAGGATTCGTTTATTCATAGGCTCTATGATGCTGAAGTGATTGAACTTACGAATGACGTGTCGTTTATTATAGTTGTGCCACCGGTAGAGAGTGCTTGCCTCGTGCCAGGCACAAGAGAAATTCTTTTACAACGTGGTGATTTTTTTTCTCTGCCAATTCAAGTCTTTGAAATGGTTCATTTGAATGCCTATCAACGCAAAGTCATCAAGTGCTATTCAAAGCTCAGTTGTATTTTAGAATTGGATACAGCTCAGGCTCAACACAATCATAGAGAAGCTTTTAGCTCGCTGGAGGTCAGTGCAACCAAAGACAAGTTGACGAAATTGCAGCAACTTCAGTCACAAATGAATAATGTTTGGAAAGGTGCACGATGGCTCATTGATGTTATTACATTCGCTAGAGATCGAGGCTCCTCTCAATGTGTACGTAATTATTTATCCTATTTAAATAGAATTTTATCTTAAATTTTTATTCCAACTAAATATAACTTTTTTTTTTGTTTTTTTCCGATAACTTGGTAAATAAACAAGATATTGAAAAATGTTATAGAAGATAAAAAATAGGGAATTTTATTTCCTACAAAAAATATAGAATCGATTTTTTAAATATTTTATGTAGTTTTTAAGATATTTTGAAAAAATTAAAATTTCAAAAAATCACTGATATTTCAAAAATAAAACGAAATACAAAAAAATCTATTTAATATTTTTTGTAGAAAATTTAACGCTAAATTTTTTAATTCTAATAAAATTTTTTATTATTTCTCTTATTTATCGAGTTATCGCTGAAAAACCAAAAAAACAAAATCACAATAATTATCAGAAATCCACGAGATATTACTTAAAAAAATTTTTATCTCAATTAAATATCCCTAAAATGATCAATTAAATACCTAATTAATAAATTTTACTACTTTACAATAGGTATTGCCAGGAAGTACTGGCATATGCATGAGATATCTGCTGAATATCGAGCGTAATAATCGAAGCAATGGTAACAGTTTAAAACGAAGCCTATTACAATTACCACCGCGTGATCCAAAGCTCGTGAAATCGAGTCCAGGCCGTGGAAGTTGGCCCGGACCAAATATATCAAATTCAACGAGTAATCTACTGACTGCAGAATTCAGCAAGAGCGAACAACAATTAACATGTGGCGAAGGCTCGAGTGATAGCGCCCGTATGCATCCAGATATTCATCATATTAATGATCACACGAGAAAGGGCAGTGATACATCGAATTTATCCACGGGATCCGAACCAATTAAATGCAGTGGAGATTTTTTTTTAACCGAACCAGCCGCTAAACTACCACCATCAAAGTCTGAAGATACTCTATTGCCAAGTCAATACAATAGTAGTTCAAGAAATCCTCCTCCAACATCCATTTCTGCCAGCACTAGTCCTCAACTCGGCGTTAAGCCTAATCACTATGGAAGATCACTTCTCGGTGGCTCCACTTCAACTTTAATCAATACAACAAGCTTGCTCAGTGTTGCCAGCACAAATTCTGACAGTATGCTTTCACTCAACAGCGATGATTATGCCACAGTACCTGGCTCAAGTAGCAATCTCAAGACTCATTCCAAAGCCCACAAAGTCTCTAAACCGACTGCCAGTGTGGCAGCAATGGCGAGCACACCTATGGAAACACATTTTGATCAACTCAAGGATCAAACATCAGTCATGCCAGCGCCTATGCCTGGAATTTTACAGGTATAATTCAATTTTTTTCGTATTTTAATCTAGTTTTATTGTTTTTTCGAATTATTTATAGGTTTATGCGGCTTATGAAACTGGTTTAGCGTCCGGCACAAGCTTGAAACTTCATGTTACTCCGCGAACAACGGCGCGGGAAGTCGTTGATTTAGTTGTTAAACAGCTGAATATGGCTGTGGTATTGAAAGGACAAGAAGGACCAATTTATACTGCTGATGAATTACCGAATTTTTGTTTGGTAGCTGTGATTGGCGCGAGAGAACGATGCTTAAGGGATGATTTTAAGCCTTTGCAGCTGCAAAATCCATGGAAAAAAGGACGTCTTTATGTGAGACTAAAGCAAGATGTTCTGGCAGCTCTTGAGCATAGTAGTAAGCATACAGCATATTTGTAGCGTCCAAGGAATATTCGTCCGGTAGTATTTAAAATATTAAATTCAAGTCAATATCAATGCTAGAAAATTTTAGCATTGTTTTAACGGGTCATTTTTTATTTATTTTTTATTTCAGTTGATTTGGGTTTTTTTTTCTGTTCGATTAAAGCATGCCCATATTAAAATTACATTTTATTTCGTTGGGTTTTTTTTTTTTAATGACATGATCTCTATGTCGTACTCATGGTACAGTGAAATGAAAAAATCACTTAAATGAGTAATTAAACGGCATACAGCAATTTATAGACTGTGCTAATTAATAAATCGAATATGAGTGTTGATTTCGGTTTAATTTTTAGGGAATTGAAAGTAAAAAAAAATATAAAACAATTTGTACAAAGCTTTATCTCAATAGTATAATTGTATAGATTTTTTTTTTCTTTTTCGTTAATTGGATATTAGCATAATGATAATGAAAAAACACCAATATTTGTATATAATATACAAAATCCAAGTAATTGTGCTAGGCATGAATATTCTACCATGTCGAAAAAAAACACTTTCTCTATATATCATGCTAATACATACACAAGGCGACCAATCAATGTATTTTAATAGATTATTATATTATATGTACATGTCTATTTTTTAAGTCATGTTGTTCTTAATGTGATCGGTCGTAGTGCACGGTGTTGAAGGAAAAAAATTATAACGTCCAAGAAAAATGATAAATATAATTAGTCGTTATAGATGATGATGATACTCTTGAATATAAATTTTACACTCTAAAAATGAAACAGTGAAGATTTAAAAATTTATCTGATATAGAAATTTTATTGGGTAATAATTAATAATAAAATTTTCTAGACGATTTTTCAATGAGAATTTTTTTTAGGATTTTTTCTTTTTAATCTTTTGAAAAGGAGGAAAAAAATCATCCATTTTTTAACACATTTTCAGATATTAGAGGATAAAGAAAAAAAAAAAAAAAAAACCTATTTTTTATAGTAAATAAAATTTTTTTGTAAAACATGTAGTTTTTTTATTAGCTTGTGAATGAGAAAAAAATCAAAGATAAATGGAATTTTTAGTGGTTAATTAAAAATAAAACAAAAACAAATAATAATTTTTGTCATTTTTCAGACTGAAAGACTGGAAAAAAAAAAAAATTTCAGAAAGTATAAAATGAAATGAAAAATTAAGAAAATATTTAAAAGCTTGAAAATTTTCTTCAAAACAAAAATTTTCAATTTTTTTTTTGGTAATTTTGGGACTGTTGCTGTCCTACAAATAATAATTTTGGATATCTCATCAGCTATTCTCGCATAAACTTTCCCTATATAGAATAGTCAAACTGTCACTGTTGCATTTTTAGAGAATTCGAGTTTAAACTTTTAAATTTTAGAAAAAAATTCATCTATAGACATTTTCGGCGGGTAAATTCCATTTAAAAAGTGAATAAAACTCAAATACTATGAATGAATTTATTAAAAATCATGAAGAAATAATTTTCTAAATCAAAACAATGACTAACGGTAGCTAGAAAAATCTGATATCAAATATATCTACACATACATCACGCACACTATACAAATACTACACGACAAGTATGATAAACAGTACGTTCAAAAGTGATTAAACAAATAATCCTCAATGAAATGGCTGTTATGTGGCATTAATGTTGATTGTGAGAATAATTCAATTGATTAGATCAATTAAAGAGTAAAAATAACAATAAAAAAAACATGAAACACCAACAATAACGCCATCGAATTAGTAGTGGATTTATTAAGGAATATTAATATATTATACACAAAAAAATGTGTGCAAGTTTACGTTGAATAATGAGAATAAGATTGTAATTTATTTTCAATATTTTCCCTCGTTTTTTTTTTTGAAAAAAAACCGTGTAAAGAGATGTTGAAAATAAAGAGCATGTTTTATGCGCTTTAAAAAATAATCTAAAACTATTGTTGGGAAGGAAAAAAAAAGATTTTTTATCAGGTATGTGCGCGATTAATCGCTACGTGAGTTGCTGACTAAAGCCACGACTAGTGAGCGGGATACCAAGACGGATAGGAGACGCATGCCATACTACCGACCTAAAGACCCGTTGACCCACTTGTTTCTTCCATCATACTTAAGCCCCGATAAACATAAATATGTATATATCTTGCCGACAAATCTTCTTTAATGTTATTATAAATCTTGCAGGCGGTGGGGAATAAAAAAAAACGCTCATTTACATTGGCCGTGCAATATATTTATTTATCCACGGTGCCGCGACACACTATCACTCAGCAGCCAAGGGATTATGTGCACATGAACGTGGATGAATACTGGGCCAAGCGATCAGTTGTTCCGGCGCGCGCGACCAAACGTGACGTGACTTGTTGCAATTCGACTTTAAATATCAAGAATTTATTGATTAAAAATCTTATTTTCAATTGAGACAACAGCCAATGATCGAGTCAAGTGTCTTTTAAATACCTTGAAACAATTGTCAACACAATGTCGGAAGGATGTAGCTGGTGTCGAGATGGCAATTACGTCGGCAGCAGCAGTAATCTCGAGTTTACATCCTGCGGGTCTACTCCAAACTCAAGCGCCACGGGTGGTAATTCAACTTCAGGAGGAAACAGCGCGTCTTGCGGAATCACGAGAAGAGTACAAGTTCGTGCCAAAGTTCTGTATGGCTCGGGAAAGGCAATTGCCAACCTTCAGGCCCGTGAGAAATCTGCCAAGCATTAATCTCAAGGTATTCACTTAATTATTTATGGTGGAAAAATTATTATTGCGGGTAGAGATGTCACGATTATGTGGAGAAAGCCGTTATAGATGTTGAATCTGATGCGCGAACTATGGTATACACGGGGCACCGACCCATAAGGCGAACACCAACGGTAACAGTAAAAATCACGAAAGACCGAGAAAAAAAAATCGCGTCGCCTCGAGCGATGTATAGTCCAATAAGACCGGTGGTCCGGCTTCAACATAACTTAGTTTCTTTATGTCTTTCACTGCGATACATTGCCTTTGTTGTTATAGTGCTGATTTTCCTCATTTCATGGCAACACAAAATGCGCCGGGTATTTTAGTGAGTGTGAAAAATTATTATACCTTTAATTGCAGTGTGAAAATTTTTTTATTTATATTATTTTGTTTTTTCTCAGTGTGTCTATGATTGCAACTGTCATCACGGTGTTTTTCCCGACGGTATCAGCATCAAAAACCAGCGGAATTCGTGATGGTCGTGAGTGCAACGATGATTCGAGTTTTCCTATGGGCAAGCGGGATTTGGGAAATCGTCAGGATGACTTTGAGGAAGCTGAGGATTTTGGTATACGTGCTATGAATCGATTATATGACATTCAGGAACCTAAACTAGTTGAATTAGGTAATGAAAAATTATTTATTTATGTATTTATTATTTCAAGTGTTAAAAACTAATGTTGACAAAAAATTTAGACCTATTAATTTGCTGATATCTTGATAAGGATGCGAGTTAGATAAATTTTGTTAAGAACTTTTTTTGTAGCTATTTAAATTCTCTACAAAAAAGTTTTCTTGAAAAAAATCGTTAGCTTTAATAGTTTAGAAGATATTTTGATTTGAAAAAGTTAAAATTTTTTATATAAGCTTCTTTGATTGAAAATATTAGAAATGATTAAATTTCAAATATCTTAATAACAATGCCAGTTGGATAAATTTTACTAAAGACCCTTTTTGTAGATAATAAAATTCTTTACAAAAAAGGTTTCCTGATAAAAATCTCTATCTTCAATATTTTCAAAGATATTTCGATTTAAAAAAGCATTAGAGACACATTTTTTTTTTTTGTTTGTTTCATTGTGGAAAATATTGCAGGATTGGTGTTGGAGGAGAATCATCCAGCGCGTTATGTGGCAGCATTCAATCGTCAATTGGATGAGGCAAAGAACTTGGCTAAAGTGGCATATGCCGCGCTCAAGGGCTCGACAAAACTCATTGAAAAGTAGGCTTTCTTTCATTCTGTGGTTAATTTTCCTTTTGCTTGTAATTATTGATTTTTAAATGATGTAGATACGGCTCGAGAAATATTTCCGTGAGTGAATTTCAGCGAGACCCGTGTTTTTCAACGCGAAGACGAGCAGGTCTTCGAGAGCGCTGCCCGAGAAAAGACATCCCCAGTTGCCCTCCGGCAAGCTTAAAGTATCGAACTGCTGACGGGAGCTGTAATAATCGGGAACATCCGTGGTGGGGATCAGCCATGTCCACGATGCAGAGGTATTTTAATCATTTATTCGCTCTTTACATCCAGAATAATCCACAAAATTTTACAGATTCATTGATCCAGTGTATGAAGACGCTATCCAGGAAATTAGACGATCGATAAAAAGTGGAAATCCACTACCAAGTGCTCGAGTTGTGTCTTCCGTGATTCATGATGATAAAGATGTACCTCTGGCATCCATTACGCATATGCTTATGCAGTGGGGACAATTTGTCGATCACGATATGACTGGTAAATAACATTTATAACTGTATTTACCTCTTTTATACCTTTTTTTCATTATATATTTATGATAAATGTCTTGTTTTAGCAACAGCACAGAGTCGAGGATTTAATGGAACATTTCCGCAATGTTGTCGCGGACGTGGAACGGATTTTCAACCACCAGAACTCATGGTTGATTAAAATTTTTCTTCATTTTTTCAAAATATCTCAAAAACAAATGAAAATATCGCAAAAATTTATCCTACATTTTTTATAGATAATTTAATTTTCTATCAATTTACTCTTATGATATTTGTTGATATTTTCATTATTTACAGAGTTATTGAGATATTACGGAAATGTATTTTTTTCAGCATCCAGACTGTTTGCCGATAGTTGTCGATCCAGAGGACGATTTTTTTGGGAAAAAGGGAGTACGCTGTTTGGAATTTGTTCGTAGTGGACCTGCCCCCAGGGAAGATTGTGAATTTGGCCCTCGGGAACAACTGTCGCAAGTTACCAGTTACCTCGATGCCTCGATGGTTTACAGCAGCAGTGCTGCACACAGCGATAGTCTGCGAATTTTCCGCAATGGTAAGCTAGTGGTGAATTAAATGGAAATAGGGATGTAATTGATTCGCGGTTATTAAGGGCTTTTACAGTATGGTAAACTGGAGTCTCGCAGGCCCGTGCTCCCTCGGGGCAGTCAACCCGACGACCTCTGTCGTCAAGGATCACTGTCGACCAACTGCTTTAGGGCAGGCGATGCTCGACTAAGTGAACAACCGGCTCTCACCTCGCTTCACGTTGTTTTTCTCAGACTTCACAATAGAATTGCTGTTGAATTAACGGCGCTCAATCCTCACTGGAGTGATGAGAAAATTTTTCAGGAAGCTCGAAAAATTATTGGAGCTTTTGTACAGCATATTACTTACAGAGAGTATCTACCGATAGTTTTGGGTAATTGATTAATTCATTTTTTAATGATAAAACTAGTCATTTGTTAAGCGTGGAATTTTTTTTAAGGTCCCGATGTGATGAAAATCTTTCAACTTCAACTTTTACGCACGGGATACTATGATGGCTATGATCCAACAATTAATCCAACGATTGCCAACTCTTTTTCAAGTGCTGCCTATCGCTTTGGTCACTCGCTGGTAGGACGAGGCTTCTCCAGATTTGATGCTCAACACCGTCTTCTATTTGACAGTAAGAAAAAAAATTATATCGTGTGTCTAAAGTTAAAAATTATTAATTATCTTGAAAACTATTGAAGATATGAAATTTTATCAAGATATCTTTTTTGTAGGAAATTTTATTAGCTACAAAAAAGGTCTTTAGCAAAATTTATCTAACTTGCATCCTTATCAAGATATTATCAAATATGTTTCAAGCTACTAGAGAATGTATTTAAAATACTATTGTTGTTTTAAATCAAAATATCTTGAAAACTACTGAAGATATAAAATTTTATTAAGAAATCTTTTTTGTAGAAAATTTCATTAGCTACAAAAAAGATCTCTAGCAAAATTTATCTAACTCATGTCCTTATCAAGGATATGATGAAGTTTGATTTTAGACATGCGGTATTCAGTTGTTTTGTTTTCTAAAAATCATTTTTTATTGTTGTTTTTGTGTAGATGTAACGATTCACGGTGAGTTTAGCAACAAGTTTGACCTGCACAGTACTGGATCGGTGGATCGATTGTTGTTAGGCCTGGTGAACCAGCCATCCCAAAGAAGAGATGAATTTATCACAGTAGAATTGACAAATCATCTTTTTCAATTCCCGAAATTTCCATTTGGCATGGATCTGGCATCAATCAATATCCAACGAGGCAGAGACCACGGTTTACCACCATATGTTCAGTGGCGTGAGCCATGTGGTTTATCTCCAATTCGCTCTTGGCAAGATTTAGAGCGTGTCACGTCATTATCAGTGGCACGTAAATTTCGTGGAATTTATGAGTCTTTAGATGATATTGATTTATTTTCTGCTGGATTAGCTGAAAAATCAGTTCACGGTGGTCTTGTTGGACCAACATTTGCTTGTATTATAGCTCAACAATTTAAAAATCTACGAAATGGCGATCGTTTTTGGTATGAAAATGGTGGAAATCTTCCAAATATTTTTACACCACGTCAACTTGATCAAATCCGTCGAGTTTCTTTTGCCAAAATTCTCTGCAAAACTATGGACACAATTGAGAGCATTCAACCATTTGTTTTCCTAACGCCAGACACCCTGCGCAACGAACGGGTCGCGTGCAGTGACCCAAAACTCGGTCAGCTGACGCTCGACGCTTGGATAGAGAAGAAACCCGCGGAGAAGAGTGTCCCACCGATGCTTCCAACTGTTCTACACGTTGCCAACGATCAGCCAAAGATGTTTGGGTGGCTAAAGCCCAAACCTATACAAACTGATGTCAATCAGAAGAATAGAATTGTCGTCAAGAGGCCAGTGGGCACTTCCACGGATAATGTGACGATTATTATTCAAAACCACGCGGTTAATTCACCAATTTTCATCACTGACCCGAGCTACGGATGGCAATTATCGCCTGTAACCACTACTACTCAACGATATGAGGAATTTTCTCACTCGAAACCGACGAATTATCCGTCCAATAGGCCGCCAGTTTATGTCCCCATGAAGCTGGAAGATCCGAATAATCCAAACCCTCCTGCCTCGAGCTCACACTACGATAAACCGAGCGATGAAAGCTGGATAAATATTGGGTCTATTGATGAAAATGTCAACACTAACTGGCCTAAACCATCAATTCATGCTCCGTCGTCTGGTTTTAATTATCAGTTGCGAACAAATTTAAAAATTGATGATAATGAGTTTGAAATTCCAAAACCATTTCGTCAAAATATACGTAAACAAACGAGCCAAGTGGCTGTTAAAGTGAATAAAATTAATCTTATGATGATTGACAAGGGTCAAGAGTATTTAGATACTTTGGGCATGCTAGCGGATTCATATTTTAGTACAGATGAAATACCCAGGCCTATGAAAGTGGGAATAGTCGGGAAAGGTTGAAATTTTATATTGGTTGTCTGTAATTTGAAATCCTGTTGTGTTTCTTTGTGTGTTTTTCGCTGTATTATCAGTTTTTGGATTTTTTTTTTGAGGCAGGCAATGGGATGTCAACTTGAAGCAGACAAATATTTGATAAATGTCTCCTCTAATGATGACATATTTTTTTATATTACTGTGTAATGTGTATTTAATTTGTGATAACACTATTTAAACTCACTTAATTTTTTTATCAATTTATATATTTTAGTTTATTGGGTTTTATAAAACAGAAATATATTATAACTATTGTAAGATACTTATAACATATTTTATGTTATATAATAATTAATATAGTTTATTTAAATGATTTTCTGATGTTTAAATAACAAAAAAAAAATTTTTTTTTTTTTTTTCGAAATTTAGTTTTTTGCAAAATTTTTAAGGAGGATCAACAGTTATAAAAAATTTGAATAGAATATTTTTATAGGAAATTAAATTTCTCACAATTTATAAAGAATAATATTTTTCGATATTTCACTTATTTCTCGAGATATTGTGAAAAAACTAAAATTGCAAAAAATAAAAAAAAAAGAAACAAACATAGGAAGGGGCACTATACTGTATTTTTGTTTTTGTTTTTAGGCTTAAAAATAAACTAAATTAATATTTTCAACTAATTGTAATTTCAGTTGTTTTTCAAAAACAAAAATTTCACGGTCGAGCGTTCCAAACTTCCGAAACACCGGAACAGCAAATAACGGCGATCGGTAAAGTAGAAATTTTGGATATCAGCAAGAGGTTAGAGAAATTCTAATTCCAAAACTAGCCGCAAGATAACGCCACGGGTTTTAAAAAAATTTTTAACAAAAATTACCAAAAATCATAACAATACGTATTTTTTTATCTAATAAAATATATTTTATTTAATATAATAATTAATTTTTTCTATTTAAACAATTTTCTGAAGCTTGAATACGATTTTTTTTTCAATTCTGTTTTTTGAAAATTCTGACAATCGATTGACAGTTACAGAAAATTTTGTATAACATTTTTTGTAGAAAATTAAGTGTTTAACAATTTATAAAGAATAATATTTTTTCATATCTCACGTATTTACCGAGTTTTCACGGAAAAAATTAAAACCTTAAAAAATTGAGAAAATATAGACAGTACTGTATCCCTTTCCATTTGTTTTTTTTTGATCAATTAGAAAAACCGACCGATTTCACTTATCATGGTTAATAAAAATTCCAACATTCTTATCATTTTTTTTCCGATAAAATTGATTTTGTCAATTTATTTTAGTAACGTCGTCATACATTTTTTGTGTGCGTCAATGCCGCCATTACTTTTATCGAATGACGTCAAACACAGTCGATTAATCGAAAACGCAAGTATACTATTGCCACATAGTTTAATTATTCTTTAATAAAATTATAAAATAAAAATTTCTCCTTCGTTTTCAACGAGAAGAATATAATTTTAGAGGCGCGCGATTAATTTAGTAAATAAAATTCAAATGTGATCGACTGCAGCGTCGCGGCGCGGCCATTTTGCAGACGAGAGAGAGTCGAGTCCAACGCGCGTGGGGGAGATTACGGCTTTTGTGTGTAAAGAATGCATTGACGTGTACGTACATCCCGATATCATTTTGGTATTAGTTGGATATATACAATTCTTTGCGCTTTATCGTGTGGCAAGCAGTGTGTGCTGTTAGTCTGCTCGTGCAGTGTGGCGTGTGTTGCGAGTGTGGTGTCGACACTGGCCATCATGGTTTTTTCCTTATCCCTCCGATGGCTGGTATTTAGTGCATTTCTACAAACAGTTTTTGCCGTGCATCCTGAACCCATCCAAAAACGAGATGATTCCATTGCAAGGAGGCAATCATCGAGTGATATGCTTGATATGGCGCTCCGGGATATGGCGATGGAAAGTGTCGAATTTTCCTCGGAGAATACGACGGGATTGCCCTACAACGCCACCACCAAATTCAACCCCAGAGGCATGGGTGAACTCTACAATGTGACTAATATTTTCATCAACATCATCCACTCGAAACCGGCACTTCCTCAGGGTGAGTCATATTTTTCCTTTCAACACCTACCGCCGTTTTTTACGACTTTTTTTTAGACCCATAACAGGATGCTGGATCCGCCCTGGAACTTTATAACGGACAATTGCTGTCATTCGACTTAATGAAAAATGGCTGCGTGATTCCTTGTTGTTGATAAACACGAGGATTATCTCAATTTTCTCGGCTTTTTTCGTCTAGGTTATCATTGTATTTGAGGACTTTTTCATTGTTATTTTTATTTTTATCCTGCTCGTTGAAACGGTGCGAGTGTAAACGCAACATTGCGTGTCGTCATGGAGTTCATATTATTCACTGCTTATATTGATTATTCACTCAACAAGCAGAGCACAACATGAATTTTAAAAAATACATATATATACCAGGTGTAAATGAGAGTTTATTCGTGATTAGATTTTTCGTAATAATTCGTCCAATGACTTGTGGTTAAAATTTTTGTTTTATTGCTAGGATAATAAATTCGAGAAATTACGAGGCAATTTTGCAGATTTGTAAAAGATAATAAAAATAAAACCTCCGATTAAATAAAAATTGTCAACTTACATATGTATATCCATATGTTTTAAGTGGTAGTGCGGAAGCGCTCAGTTATCTTTTTTTCCATGTGTAAGCCACAGATACACGAGAAATTAAACAGCCACTCGTTTTAAGTATAATTCTTATCTCTTTTTTTTCATTATTATCACACTTTTTTAATGATAAGTCTTATTTTTTTACAGTTGAAAAAAATTAATAATTTACATTTTTCTTTTTTTGTTAACAGGAATGATTATTAATGAGGGGAAATTTGTAATGCCAGATTTTGCTGAAGATTGGAAGGTTTTACTTAAATACTATGGTGTATTACTTGGTTTTATCGTTGCTGGACTTTTATTTGCCGTTCTTCTACCATTTATTGGATTATTTTTTTGTTGTTGCCGATGTGCAGGCAATTGCGGTGCTAGAACTCAACCATTTGATAAAAAACACGATCACTGCCGAAAAGTATTTCTCAGTATTTTTCTCATTGCCGTTGCTACAATAATATTGCAAGTATTTTTTTATAATTTATCATTTGTATATATTTGAGAATTATTGAAATCATTTGTTTTTTTTTTTTTGCAGATTTGGTGTTGTATGTGCATTTGTTACAAATGAGTATATGCAAGAGGGCACCGTAAATTTACCCAATCGCACTAGAGTCAACTTGAATGATGTTCAATTGTATATGAAAACATTAGACAAAGAAATTGAGCATGTTTTAATCGAAAATTACCATGAGCTTGAACGTAGTTTAAATTCAACCCTGGAAAAAAGTGGTAAAACAATTACTGATGAATTAGCTAGACAAACTAAGGCAGTTTCTCTGCATACATTGGACGAAATGGTTAATGGGCTGACAGATGTTAAAAATGACCTGAATAATATGGATAAAATAACAAAATTATTGAGATCGAATATCTACAATTTAACAAGTGGTATGTAGATATTTTTCAATTTTTATTTTAACGTTTAATAAGAAAATTTTTCATTTTTAGGTGTATCAAAAGTAAAAAATAATGTACTAAATGGTATAAACGAGTGTAAACATCCTGTATGCGCTGGAATTACAGCAAACGTTAGTATTATGCAGGTTAATGCAACGTACGATGCGGTAAGTAGTTTGTTTTTTCAAATTTTTATATACAATAAATTCATTTTTCTATTTTTAATATCACTAAGCATCACGTACTTCATCTTATTTTACATGCAGCACTCGGATCAATATTTTCCAAAGGTTTAAACTATTTTTATTAATGTTTTACCATTTTATCGCATTAAAACAAAATTTTTTTTCTTTTTTTTTCTCGAGTATTTATTTTGATTTTTTTTTTTTAGCTTCCCAATGTCACGCCAGAATTAAATCATATAAAGGATTTAATTGATAAAAATATTGTGGACGAAGTTGGCAAAGGAAAAACCGAATTTGAAAATATTCAGAATGAAATTCAACGTGAAGTTAATGATGCTATTCCAAAAATCAGTGGAGTTATTAGAATTGCTGGCAATCAAATTGCTAGTATATCAAAATCATTGACTAACATAACTGTCAATGCAAATGAAAAAATTTCTGAGATTTTAATACCAAAGACATTTGAAATGCAGTCAAAAATTGATAAATATTCAATATATCGGTAAGTTTAATCATTTTATCGATATACTAGCTGCCTAACAATCGATAAATGTTTATGGAAACTTTATTTAGGATTTTATTAATGTAAATATTATGGATTTATTGAGTTTATTACAATCGGGAGGAGATAACTTGAAAAAAAGTGTCATTTTTATGGGATTTTAATGTTTTGACGTGTCTATTAAGAAGAGAAAACGTAAATCTTTCAATTTTCCAGTTGAATTACTTTTAAAAATAATTTTTGAGATGGTTGAGAGAGGAAAAAAAAATTTTTTTTTTTCGTCAAATTTTTGAAGGGATACCCCTTTGAAATTGACGATTTTTTTGGTTTTTTGCTGATAACTCTGAAACTAAGCGAGATATCGAAACATGTTATAAGAGTTAAATGATTAAGGGTATTATTTCCTACAAAAAATGTAGAGTAATATTTTTCGATATTTTTCGTTGTTTTCGAGATATTTTGAAAAATCAAAATTTTCGAAAAACGATAATATCTCGAAAATTATGAGAGATACAAAAAAATTTACTTGACGTTTTTTGTAGCTTATATGATGCTTGATAATTAAATTGGAACAAAATTTTTTGATATAACGCGTATTTACAGAGTTATCGGCGGAAAACCAAAAAAATCACGAAAATGACAAGATTTCCAAGGGGTACCCCTTTGAAAATTTCACAAAAAAAAAAAAATTTTTTTTCTTCATCAAATCATTACGAAATTTATTGTCAACACAAATTCAACTAAAAAAACATAAAATAATTTAATTTTCAACTAGTCCAGCTGAGATAACTTGGAAAAATACCCATTTTCAGTCGATTTTGAGATTCCAACTCCGAAAAAAGATTTGCGACTTCCTTATATATATATATATATAGATTTCACGATAAATTACTTAAATTTTATGTTTTTAATAAAACCATGACATTAATTTGATTATTTTACAATTCACCTACTTTTTTTTTCACTCAAAATTCAATTAAATTCATTGAATGCAATCAAAAAAATTAACAAGTCATACGTATAGATACCTTGTATTATCAATATCTTATCATTTGTTACAGATATTATCTTAGTCTCGGAGTATCATGTGTATTATTAATGATATTACTGTGCTTGACATTTGGATTACTTTGTGGAATATGTGGAAAACGTCCTGATGGCTATGGTGATGATTGTTGCAATAAAGGCTCAGGATCGAGATTTCTCATGATGGCAGTCTGGATAATATTTTTATTGACAAGTCTTCTCATAATAATAACAACCGTATTTATGATCATTGGAGTTGTGATAAATCGTGGAGTATGTGAGCCTTTAAAACATCCACAAGACAATCAATTAATTAATAGTTTGGAAAATTATTTAAAATTACAACCAGAAATAATCAAAATTAATGAAATACATTTTGATTTAAATATTGCTGATATTATTAGCAGATGTCATGGAAATTATAGTTTTTATCAAGTTTTAAATCCAAAAAATATATCTAAATTTGATACTATTAAAGATAATATTAATTTTGAACTTGATAATGAAATGAAAAAACTTCATAGTAAAATACATTTGAAAGATGATATTAAAATACTTACAGAAGATGCAAAAAAAAATTTAAAAGAATTAGCTAATAGTAATTTGAGTTCTCTACCATTTTATCAGTATGCTGCAGAATTAAATGCTAATTTAACTAATGTTAATTTATTGGATATATCAAACGAATTGGATACCGCTGTTAATTTACTCAATAGCGTACCTGATTTGTCACAATATGTTACTGTTTTAACGGATGCTTCTGAAGATATAAAACGTATTGAAAGTGAATTACTCCAAAAAATTAAGAATGATAGTGAGAAACTCGTTGATCAAGCTGAAAAATTGGAGAATCACATCAAATTTAATCATAGCTCGATGTCTGAAGCTATTAGAAATTTGACTGCAGATGTTGAAGATGCGGAAAAGGCTCTCAATGCACATGGTCCAGAATACATAGAACATGTACGTAAAAAAATAATGCTTTTTTTCTAAATATATGTTAATAATTATGATTTTTTTTTTCTTCAGATTACCGTTAAATTTAGCAAAATTTTTCTCAATAAATTCTTTGATTATGTTAATCATGTGAATTATAGTATGAGAAATACTATTGGAAAATGCTATCCTCTTTCAAATGTTTATAACGCAACGATTGTAGACACTTGCAACAGAATTGTTGATCCTTTTGTAAGTAGATAAATTAGGGTAGTGCAAAAATAATCGACTATTTTATTTTTTTCGAATCTCGTATCAAAAAAAAAATAATGTTTCAATAGATCACCATAAAAATTAACTCAATTTAAATAATTTTAGCGGTTGTTTACGAATTTTTAAATTTCAAAAAATCATCAAAATGTGATTAAATAAATTTTTTTAATTCTATTTTCGCTATAACGTATTATTTTACATGAAATTTCAATAAATTCTACTAAGTTTAAATTTCAAATATTCATTTTACGGCATTGTTTATAAATTTCAAAAATTTTTTTACTGATAAAAAAATCTACATAAAAAAATTTTTTTGTTGGAGATTCAAAAAAAAAACATAATAAATAATAAAAATAAACCAAATTACGTATAATATTACAGATAAAAAAAAAAAAAAAAAAAAAAAAAATTAAAGAAAATTTTTATTTCTTTTTTTTTTTTGCAGTAAAAATTCATAAAAAAATTTTTTTTTTTATTTACAGAATGGATTTTGGATTAGTGTTGGTTGGTGCATCATTTTGTTTATTCCTACAATAATACTTTGTGTAAAATTGAGTGCCCTTTATCAAAAATCAGATCCTTATCCGGGTTCTCTCGTTGAATCGTAAGTAATCATTTATTATTAATTAAATAAATAATTATCTATAGATGTAGTCTGTGAAAATTTCCAAACGATTCATATTTCTCATTTATTTGTTTGTTTGTTGCATTAATGCCACTTGAAAGCATGTAGTGAAGTATTTTCTACTACTAACAATTTTTTTTTTCCCTTTCTGTTTATCTCCTTGTTTTGTTTTAAATGCCTTTATTCTAAGAAAAATTCGCAAAAACGGCAATTAACGTTGAAAAAAAAAAAAAAAAAATATTTAAACATAAAAAATGATTCTTTATGATTTGTAAAAGTAATCACTAACACGATACATTACAGCGAATATTTGTATGACGCATATGCAGACAGAGATAACATGCCCCTTGCTCAGTAAGTACATTACAATCAAGTACAAATTATTTAATTTATTAAAATTTTTTTTTTTTTTTTTCGAAAAAAACATTCAATTATTTTTATTTTTCGCACGTTTTGGAATTTTCAATGCACTAAAAAAATTAAAAAACAAATATTTAAACTTATTTAATAGATTGATTTAGTATTTTCAAATATTTTTATCGAGATTTTGACAGTTTTTATGAATATTGTTGACAGTGTACACGATAAAAAACATGGCGCACACAGCAGACATCATCCACATGCTTATGTAGAGAGTTACGATGGTCCTGCTGAACGGGAGGTGTATCGTGGACGAGATTCTCGTCAAGGATCGTCTCATCATGATTCTCGATACTCTGATCATGCTCCCAAGTATGTATAAATATTTTTTTTTATTATTGTTCAAGTGCTTGCACAAGCAGAAATGCTTGTAAAAGCGTTTAACTTTTATAAATTGAATTATTTTTGTTTTATTTAACTGAACAATCGTTTGATTTATAATTTCGGTGAAATAATATTTTATTTTTTTCAGATATTCAACTAAATATATATATTTTATTAATAAATAAGTTGAATTTAATGTCAATTTCCAGTTTCGAGGCATGGAAACGTCATGATCGCGTCGCGTCCTCAAAACCTAAAAGTCAAAATAATATTTATAGTATCCCGCTAGATTCGCAGTAAGTTTAATAACGGCGTTAAAAAAAAAAAAAAAAATTCATTTTCGTCGCTTTTGTAATGCCTTTGGGGCTTTATTTGTTTAATTGTTATATCATTCCATATAAGGTGTTTTTATTAATAGTTGGGTAAAATTCATAGTTCATTATGTGTAAAAATATTTGTTTTCGTTGATTTTTTTTTTCTCGTTTTATAGTCTTGTTTTTATATAGATGGGTCGCAGGGTTCCCACTCATCTGATTTTCACAAAAAATCCTTTGTTGTTTTGTTTATTAAATATATTGTATAGTATACGGATTAATTTTTGTTCATGTTAGAGCAAGAGAAACAACAATTGTCCGTATTGGTCACGCTCTTTCCCCGATTTACAGGTGAGTGGGAATTTTGCTCGAGGGCACCCTTCCACATCACTCAATACATCCACACACGTAAGTCGTGAGAATCATGCATTTTTGCCGTTATCCGGACATCCGTGAAACAGTAGCCCATTCATTGTATATGTCATGTTAAAATCAAGTACTTGAATCATTGTCTATTTTTCACACATACGTTTTTGTTTTTTCTTTAGATAAAAACAAACAATTAGGAATATATTTGGAATTTTTCAACTGTCAAAGTATATGAGAAATATATTCTATTCGTGCACTTTTCTGTACTTCCATGTCGCCCAATAGGTTCCAAGTTAGGTCGTGAAGTTTTTGTCTTGTGGTGTACTAGCATAGTATCTCTTTTAAATCGAACGAGTGAGCGGATATTCGCGCTGTCTACTGTTTAAAACAGTGCATGTCAAATTTACACTGATAACCCTATCTCGCCGATTCGTGAAATTTAGGCAGGATGTATTGGGATCCTTAGGATACAAAAATTAAAAATTTTTCTATGGAAAAAAATTTTTTTTTCATTGGACATTCTTAAAAATAGAAAAAAAGAGAGAAATAAAAAAATGGAGGTCGTTAAAAAACAATGCTTTGATCCTTGTAAAAAATTTCACGTCCATCTGACGATAGATAAAGAAAATAAGAATAAAAAAAAATAAAATAAATTGTTTATCGCAAATATCTCAGGAAGGGTTGAAGAAAAATATATTTTTACTGCGGGAAATCCTCGGGGGTTGTTGGCAACTCATTCTTCATCAGATAAACCACCGTCCTTTTGCATAAAGTTATAAATAAAAATTAAATTACACGAATCTATAAAAGATTAATAAAAATCTCTCATTTCTTCGCGTAAAATCGGGTATTTAAATTTCTAAAAAATAAAAAAAATAAAATAAATTGTTTATCGCAAATATCTCAGGAAGGGTTGAAGAAAAATATATTTTTACTGCGGGAAATCCTCGGGGGTTGTTGGCAACTCATTCTTCATCAGATAAACCACCGTCCTTTTGCATAAAGTTATAAATAAAAATTAAATTACACGAATCTATAAAAGATTAATAAAAATCTCTCATTTCTTCGCGTAAAATCGGGTATTTAAATTTCTAAAAAAAATGTTTTTTGTATTTAAAAGTCCTTAAAAATGAAATTAAAAAATTCCTACACATGAATAAAAGTATTGCAAAAATTTTAAAACGATAGATCAATAAAAAAAAATCAAACATTTCAATTGTTTAATCCCTTAACTATCACAGCAATTGAGGAAAATTCAAATACCAAAATATTTTTCATCTCTAATGTTTCAAAAAATTATCTAAACATAATTTATGACTAAATGAAAAATTAGTTATTATAAATTTTATAAAACATTTAATTCCCTAAATT
>MVJL01006769.1:0-136713 GCA_002156465.1 Macrocentrus cingulum | reverse complement strand
AATATAGGCGCCCACAGCCTTTGGGTGACTATTTTCGCGTCTTTTTCGTTGTGGAGACCACATCGCTCTAGTGTGGACGCCTGAATATTTTTACTCGGGAGAACGTACAAAAAAAATCCAACCCACGTTTTGCAATAAATTTCTCCCTCAATAAAATTTAACGATAATTAATAAAACATCACATGAACAAATACCTAGAACGTACAAAAAAAATCCAACCCACGTTTTGCAATAAATTTCTCCCTCAATAAAATTTAACGATAATTAATAAAACATCACATGAACAAATACCAAAAAAAAGGCAACCTGACGTAGGAAAAGGACACGTGTCTGTCGCCCGTGAAAGGAGTAAAAATACGACACGCGATCTACCGCAGGCCGCGCGCGATGCGAGTAGAGAGAAAAGATGCTCGACGACTTGTAGCACGATGATCACGATGATGCGCACAGTCTGGCGTGTGTGTTGTTACGTATAGCCATAACGAGGCGCGTTAATGAGTGGCCGGATTATGTAAATAACCGAGGGATTCACAATCGGCACATGGTCGTGGGTGTATCAAGATTTCCGTAACGATCTCGTGTTATACTGTATGCCTTCTTAAAGCCGTATAATATAAAGCCGCGCGCACAGTGATAGAGTATATGCTTGAGAGGCTATGCCATACAAAAAGCCTCATGAAACGCACCAAGTATCGCGATATTTCGCAATAGATATATGTAATAAGATGATTAAAAAAAAATTAAAATCACGTACTCTCGTCTTCTCTCGTTATTCGCTTCCTTTTCCTCCGATTACTTATTAATTAAATATTTTCCCCTCTTCTCAATTATGTGATAATGCTCGTGTGTGTATGAGCGCCGACTAGGATATAAGGAAAACCGGCGTGGACGCTAACCGATTATGGCAGCAGAGCACAGGACGGCCTGGTTGTCTGTATCTGGAGCGGAAATACGAGAAAAACAAAATGCAATATCGCGTCCCTCACATTCTCCACACGTACAACGCATTTTCTTTTTCCTCAATGCGTCGTCCACATCGCAGCGACGACCAATGTAAGAAATATCAAAGGGTCAAAGATCTGACTAAATTATCGGTATAGAAAATTCCTCAAATCACTTTTGTGACCTTCGTGCTACGGCGAAATAACGGGAATGAGTATATGACGACATGTTAAAAATATTTCACGGTTCGAAATATATCGGCTTTTTATGTAGGTATATGTTATATTGTCAATAATGGTAACTCGAATGTCGTGTGTGTTTACATATTGTTATTCCTGGTAGACGGAAAAAGTGTAAACATCGCGTACAAATTGATAACACGGCGCAACTTATTTAGTTTTTTGTATTTTTTTTTTATATAAATACATGTCGTCTCCTCATTTTTTATGTATCGTAATATGTGAGATTTGAAATAAGTAGAAATAAAGTGGAAAAAAAATTTTTTTTTTGAGGGGGATTTATTTAATGTAATTTTTTGATGATAATTTTTATTTTCGTGGATGTCGAGTTTTGGAAATGTAACGGGGTGTTTAGGGTTGAAAGATTGATATTAGAGAAAAATGTTCTAGACAAAAAATGTAGATAATTTTGTAATCTACAAGTTTGATAAGGAGTAATTTTCCATTAAAACAAGTAATTAAGGTATAAATTATTAAACAACAAATTTCTTGTCTTCATACATACTGTGTAGAGTTTACCAAACATAAGGGGGATTTTGGGGTTGAAGAATTGATTTGACAGAAATAAGTTTAAGATAAAAAATGTAGTTAATTTAATAATCTACAAGTTTTATCTAAAGTACTTTTTTGCATAAACAAACGGTTAGTCTGATATAAGCAAAAATGTAACGAGAAATATTTTTCAAATGTAAATTTCATGTCATCAAATGACAGTAAACAATATTTAAACCCATTATAACTTTGGCTATAAACAAATTCCCATTCTGAAATGCCAGTTCCTCAAATGTCAATAACACAACAATAAAAAAAAAACTTCCGATGGAATTTTTTAGTCTTTGTGTTTGACCTAACAAAAGATTTTCTCAGGGTGAAATTTTATGCGACAATTTTTCGCTTCCTTCCTACAATACAAACAATAAAAAATGTGTATTTCCTGTTTTATTTGTTTATTTTTAAAAATCCTTAATTTTCATCATCGGGTTAAAAATGAATTTTTTTCAATTTAAAAAAATTCAAGTTCAGTGTCTTGAGAAAAAACAATATGATATTGGAGTGGCAGCAGTGTGATATATCCCAGTAGTAGTAAAGTGCTCGAATACACGCACATAAATAGCCTAATTAATTAGCAAAGAGATTACAAGCACGCACGCAATTTTTCGCGGAGATTCTCACGTGAGGACCGTGACTACACGCCGCGTACACCTCAATTCTAATATGTATTATAAATTGAGGATATTTAATTCATAAGAATGAAGGCAAAATGCACAGTTGACGCAGTGGCGTGGGCCGCTAGAAAACTAGCATCATCCACGTTTTCCCACAGTTCCGGCGACGACGCCGAGCCTTCCTCGCGCGCAACATCCTGTTGCCTCTTTCCGGTCGCCTCCGACCCTCTCATCGGACCATCGCCCTTTTATGTTATGTTACCGCGAGTGTGCCTGTCTGCGCATATAATCCTTTTACCCAGTATATAGAATTTTTCACCCAGGACCATCACAGGTGCAAAAGATAATTTACAGGTTGTTCTTTCGACCGTTTTCTCGGTGCAACAGGTTTCTCGTGGAAGAATATCAACAAAAACAAGCGTATGTGAAAAGATTTCTTCTGTCAACTTGCTAATTACATGAAAAAAATTGTAAAAACGTTTTTTTTTTATCCTTTCATTATCACATTTCGATGGTTAATAAATACAAAATATGAAAAATCTTGGAAAAAAAAATTTTTTTTCTCATAAAAACCCCATCAATTTTTATTCCACTTTGAAAAATTAAACTTTTTGAATAAAATAAACATTTTATAATTATTAAAAAATTTATTTCCTCGTGAATTGTTTTAATTTCAAGATTTTTGAGATTTTTTTTCATTGAAATATACTGTTAAATTTTATTTTCAAGTAAAAAAAATTTTTCACCAAGTTGTCGATTAATGAACCGACTATTATGTCGAGAGAAAAGCGGAAGAACTGTTGAAATTTTACGAGGAAAAAAAATGGAAAGTAGGCCTGTGCGGACGTGCGACTAAGTAGGACGTCCGGCGGAATAATTGAAAGGGTCGTATCGTGAGCACATATTCCGCATATATACACATGTATTTACGTATAGATTTGTGTACGGATAAATTACCCAGACGGGAAAGTCGAGCCCGAAGCACCGTAACGTTAAAACCGAGCAAGCAAACCCATCATAACAATCAAAATACCGCGATATAATCTGCATCGAACACATAACACGGGGGAAAAAATTAAATAAATAAATTAAAAACCCCTCGAAAAAATTAATCTAAAAAGAATTTTCGATTTATCGACTATCGATCGCCTCATAAATCTTGAAAAAAATTTTTTTTTTCACTTTGCACGTGTGTATATCGATTAAGTTGCGACATACACGCTTCCAATAAATAACAATATCGCTAAAGCGTGACTCGTCCAGTGTTTGGCGCGTTCGATGCATAAATTACATGAAAGTTAATGCATTCTACGTTCATAAAGTTGGCTCTCGATGATAATGGGCTTAAAAAATATACATATATGATATTAGACCTTTATAATGACGTTATTAAATCGTGCAGGTGTAAGTGGGTCTGCTTGACGGCTGCAGAATATTATTGTGATTTAAAAATCCTTGAAAAGAAGCTGCTAAAATCCTGTTCTAGAGGCCTGATGCTCTGCACACTGTTGCAGTGCGTGGAAAAAAATTAAATAAGACGATCACGATGTGGATAATGACCGGGATGAACTGGCGGATTGATTTAAAATTAAAAATCAAGCGAGATTAATGCTCTCGCGGCCCCTACGTAGATGCATAGGTAATTCATTGTTTATCGTGTCTATTTATCTTCATAGACTCGACTATACACTTGCGCACAGGCGTCAGGGAACTGGAACACATGTGCATTGTTCTTATTTTTATGATTTTTTCTATATTATCTCTGGTGAAAAAATTTTTTTCTATCAAAATTTACCTTTCAAACATATTATCTCTTATGAAAAATCTGACGAAAATTATTTTATTTGCTTATCAGATGTCAAAAGTATGAGAAAGTATGTCGCTGCAAAAGTTAAGAATATTTTACTTGCTTAATATCTCGATAAGGATGCGAGTTTGATGAATTTTGTTAAGGACCTTTTTTATAGCTAATAAAATTCTCTGCAAAAAAGGTTTCTTGATAAAAATTTGTTTCTTTAGTGGTTTTAAAGATATTTTAATTTCAAGTAGCAAGATAATTTTTTATAAGCTGTTTTGGAGTTTAAAACACGCGATAAAATACTTGCTAATATATTGAGAAGGATGCGATATAGAAAAATTTGTTAAGAACCTTTTTTGTAGCTAATAAAATTCTCTATAAAAAAGATATCTTGAGAAAAATTTCTATCTTCAATAGTTTTAAAGATATTTAGATTTAAAACAGCATGATAATTTTGTATATTTGCTTTTGTGTCTTTAGACATGCGATATATAGCAATTTGGATTATATTTTATGATTTTGTGCCGAGAAATTTTGAAAATTTTTATTTCAAGTTTTTCATATTCAGATGAAGATGTTTTGGCAATTGTAGAAACGTTTATCGACATATGGATAAATTAAAATTGTTGGGAATCATGTGCAATTTGACGACGAGCGACAATGCATGACAAAAGTCATGTCATTAAATTCACCGGAAACCTTCGTGGCGTGCGGCATGCTGCACAAAAGAATAAAAGCCATGTGAATGCTTTGGAAAAAAAATACACTCGACAATTGAAACGCTTTTGTTATGCCGTGTCCGATGAATTTAAACCTCGACATACACACAGTGGCGCGTTTTTTTACTTCAGGCGTGCGCGACTTTACCGACCAAGAACTGGAAAAAAAAATTTTCAAAAGACGGCAGTGGTGGTAAAAATAAAAAAAAAAAAAGAAGAATTTGTCGTTTAACAAGAATCCGACAATTTTTTTTTTTTCCTTCATGTTTTTTCATGGACTTTAAAATGTTCTTTTTATATCTTGGCATTTTATATAGATAATAAAAAAATTTTTATTTGTCATAAAATTTATGTAACTTGTTTAGTAATTAGAAAAAAAAATCTTGGGTTTTATTATTGTAATCTGAAGCGACACAAGTGCGTGAAAGGTGTCTCTCGATCCGCTCCCGTCGACAATGAACCCCTATTCCCTTGACAAACCTGTGGACCAAAGGTCAGGACAGGGTGATACACATACTCGTGAGATTGTGCCAGCTGTCGAGGGAATTTCCACTGGTTTTTTTTTATTCAAACTACCCTTCAAATCACAGTTCATTCAATTCATAAAAGGCGCAGCCTGACAATTTTTTTTTCTTCAGAGAAAAAAATTTGTTTTTCAAAAAATATTGAAAAATAAAAATTTTGAAGAGAATTGTAAGAAAATATTTAATAAAAATTTTTCTAACAGAAAAATGAGAAATAAAATCTTTTTTTTTCGACTTCTTTAGGCGTTTTTCAAAAAAATCTCACAAAAAAACCCTTATTTAAAATACTCCGCCGGTTGATAACTATTAAAAATCGTTCGAAAAAAAATGTTTTTACCCTTATTTAAAATACTCCGCCGGTTGATAACTATTAAAAATCGTTCGAAAAAAAATGTTTTCTATTTTTTTCAAGAATTTGTCAATTTTTACGTCTTAAAAATGTACGACAAAAATTGTTGAAAAATAAAAATTGAAGAAATTCATGTTTTCTATTTTTTTCAAGAATTTGTCAATTTTTACGTCTTAAAAATGTACGACAAAAATTGTTGAAAAATAAAAATTGAAGAAATTCAAATAGAAAAAAAATTGAACAATTTTTTTTCTGAAAGATGAGCAGCAACATATCTCATAGATCGATCATTTAATCCATAAGACTATACGTATCACGATAGTATTTTTTCTCTTCTGCATGGAAGCATATATAAAAAATCCATCGATAGATCACGAGAAAAAGATGAAGTTACCATGGTATTAGTGAAGAAGACGCGAAGAGCGAGAAGAAAAAAAATCCAACGAAATTCCTCCGGCCTTGCCGGAATTGTAGTACGCTGGATCCTCCTTCGACGGGTATAAATCATCGACCCTAAAGCCATCAGAGAGGGAGAGAGAAGCCATGTATGTAATAAAGCAGAAAAAAAAATAACTAACACGATAACGCGTGGAATTTTGTTTTAAAACTTAAACGTCACAAAATATCTAATTCCAAATATTTTTATTGAAAGAAAAAAAAAAATTTATCGATGAAAAAAAAAATTATTTCCACGTGAGATTGTGAACAAATCGTAATTCCAAGCACACAATCGGTCCTGTGTCGTGATTTTCGCCCGCGTCGCCGATCCCTCTTTCCAAGAAAACTTTTTTGCATGCACCACGCGTTCAATCGTCCCTTTTTTCTTCTACTACGTGTTTATATATATGGTTTTTTATTCGCAGTCAACTCCCCCGCCCGCGTGATTTCGTATTGTCATGCAAATTCACGCATCCCAGGATATTTGAACGCTGGGCGTGACATTGCCAAGGCTTCGCGGCAAAACTTATTATCTCACTGATGTGCGTGTGTGTGTGTAGTGTGGAAAAAGGCAGAGTTTCACCATCACCTAATACGCGCCAGAGAGCTGCTGCTCGATAACGAGGCGATGCGCTACAATGCGCCTTGTGTTCACTCCCTCAATAAATAACTTTATCGACGCTAGCAATAAATATTTACCTTACTGCAATGTATACACATTCTGGAAACACTGTGTGATTTTTTATTGTCTCAACTGACCATCAGTTCTTCATTAATTTCAATCGATAATCCCTCATCTAGATTTTTTTATTTTATAATTTGATCGGAAAAAATTTTAACATCATTTAATGATTAAATCGTATTTATAACACATGAAAATTCAAGATGAAAATCATTAAAGATCAAAAATAAATTTTTTTCTTCCTTAAACCCAAAAAATTTGCAATGAAAAAATTTTTTTAAGGTTTTTTTTGCACTTAAAACAGTTGTAAAAAATTTTTTTCAGTAAAAAAAAATGTTTTCGTTAATTAAAATTTATTTTATCGATTAATTGATATGATTTACTTGATGTTCGTTGAAGAGAAATGAAGAATTTTTAAAGAAAAAATTGTTGTGCGCACTTTTTTACAATTAATATGACTCTATATAGATATAAAAAATTTTTTTTACTGTTTTAAAGATGCTTTGGTGTACGAGTGAATTAATGTTGACGGGGTTATGAAGATCACACGGCTTATAAGATTTGAATAGCGCGCGTGCGCGCGAATCACAAGGCCGTAATCAAACGACATTGTGGCCTCTCATAGATTACAAGGTATAATACCGCTGCTTGTGCGCATTGCTCGGGTCGCACGAGATATTCACGGTTGCTTGGGCCCTCGCCTCTGCTTGTATATTTGCCGGTGGGCCTGGCCGTATATATACGACTTACGTACATACAAATTCTACTCGTGCTCTCCATGTCTTGTCGCGTCGACGACGAGGGCGAATGCATAATAAAGTAAGACACGCAGACGAGTTGGGGATAAACCCTTTATGGCACATTATAAACGCGTTTTCTTATCTCGCTTTCCATCCCAGAGTGCTCCAACACTCACTATACCATTATCCTTCCAAATCCAGAATGCCAAAAAAATTACAGTCCTTGCCCAGCAAAATTTACATAAATTATTATCAATATCAAACATCAAATAATGTCATATAATTTTAATATCAAGTTTACTGACCATCAAATTAATTTTTTTTCTTAATATTTGGTCAATATTTTAATTGTATGAAATCATGTAAATCATTTTTTTTTTACAATTTGTTTAAAATAATTTATGGTAAAAATTTTTAAAATCAATTTCAACTTAAAAATGGTAATAACAATTCATTTTTTTTTCTAGAAAAAAAAAATATTTTTGCTACCTCGATTCTCTTAAATCAACTTAAAAAATTATTATTATCAATTTCATTTCTAAAATGTTGAAAAAAAATTCACTTTTTTAATTTTTAAAAAATTAAAAATTCTAAAGACTAATAAAAATTGATTCAAAATCTAAAATAATTTTTTTTATAACAAACATCCAAATTTCAATCACTATCCGTCAAAATTCAAAATTAAAAATTTTTTATACCAACATACCACTGTTTTGATTCGGAAAAAACAAAAAAAAAATTTTTTTTCGTCAATTTCTCATTAAGAATGTCGTTAAATTCCTCATTTTGAATTTTTCATATTCATTAGATATTTGGATAACAGAAAAATTTTCCAAAGAAAAATTATTTTTTCCTGGATAAAAAATTATACTGTTAAAAAATATAAAAGGATTGTCAAATTTCTCGATTAAAACCCAACTTATAAATTTCCAGAACTGTGATAAAACGCGTGAATAATGGTGAAAACGTAAGAGAAGAATCGATAGATCATTGATGGAGCGCGTGGGTGTATTCGTGTGAATGCAATGCATCTGATGCATGCGGGCTCCCTGCAATTCTCATGAGACGTGCACAACAAGGACTATACAGAAGATTGAATGAAGCTGGAGACGCGAGGGTTCCTTGTAACGGTTATGTCTCGACCGTTATTATTATTCGCCGAGTTACGTTACAATGGCAATGTCGTTCTGATGCCGCTGAAGGAAAAGAAGCGGCGAGGAAAGAGAGAAGATGGATGAATACGCGTGCAAGGTATAAACTCAGTGCGCGCGAGATGTCGCAATTTGGCCGCACCTGAGAATTCCTATTGCCAGGAATACTTGAAAAATCAAGCCTCATAATCACTGCATGCGCAAGACAAAAAAAAATAAACAAAAATGAAATTGAATATTCAACGTCATTATACAAGACGATGAAATTAAATATTTCATCCCACACTGAATATGACACATCTCATCATTTCAAATAAGATAAAAGACAGCAACACAATACCCGTCAAGAGGTCTCTCTGTGAGTGCGTTGGAAAAATTGAAACTGGATCTCACCTACGGAGGCGTCATCATCAAATAAAAAAAAAATCCAAGAAAATTTTTATTTCTAAGAATTCTAGCTCCAAATGATGCAATAAAATTTTTTTTTTACACAAAACCGGATAATAAATCAATAAATAATTTAAAAAAACACGTACATAAATAATTATTAAATCATATATAAAAAAACCTTTAAAAGCGTTAAAATTTATTTTTCACTAAAAACCAGTTTAAACAAGAAAAAAAAACTAATTAAAAAAAAATACACATTTATATCGGTTGTAAATGTATGCAACGACATTTCCATCCAAAAATACAGGATATGGTGTTGGAAAACATGGAACCCAGCACAAGCGCACAGCCATAAAAATATATTTGAAGAACCTCGCACCGTCAAAATCAATTAAATCCACATCCAACAAATCATTTTGCACGGAAGAATTTATGCTCGCGTAAATACGTCCAAATGTAAAGGATAAGCGAGGTGGAAAGAAGACGAAAAAAAAGGAAGGATAAAAGAGCACGCATATATATCCTTGCGTCCATATGCGCGCGTCGTTTGAACGAGCCATATGTGCAAGAGGGCGCGCAACCCACGCGACGGAGCCACCGGCGTCTAGATATATGACGCGACAATGAATCAGAACCGGAACCTACGGCGCATTCTCGAGTACCGCCCGCGGCCTTAAGGCCCTCGTGAAAGAACCAGAGGGCCTAAAGCAGCAACTGAGACTATATAGTGCACGAGCGCCACCGTCTTACGAATTTGTCACGCACTGGAAAATTGTCTAGACCCGCGCGCTACAGCTGAGCAAACATGTCGTTTTTCGCAACGGTACGTGCATCACAAAGAACTTTTTAAAACCGACAAATAACACACGTGTATTCCACGTGTTTCAATACTTAAACCTCATATTTCTCAAACTAATTCAAACAATTTTGTTGGAAAAAATGTGGTGGTAAAACCTGAAAAATAACATTGAACTATTTTTTTTTTAGTTTACCCTTGAAATATTGTGGAAAATGGTTAATTTCAACCTTGGATACCCTCTGACGTTTTGAATTTAACTTTTTAAATGCTCATCTTGAAGAATCAAGTCTTGTTTCGACTTGAAAATGATGAATTTCAGAGCAATCAGTCAAATTAAAAAAAAAAAATCTCTAAACATAAGCTCAAGATAGCGATAAATTTCCAAAATTATCACTGTAAAAAACCTATACAGCAGTAACTGATGAGGATCATCTTAGAAACAAAGAAAAACAAACAATCAAAATTTCCGGTATATCATTGGAAGATAAAATTGTACTTTTATGACTTGGGGTGACCATGAGCCATCATGACTCACGAGTTTTCCAGTAGGTAAATAAAAAAATTTATCTTTGTATTTCATGGTCACTGTGATAAAGCTATAATCGCATTAACAATCACAAATATTCCAAAAAAAAAAGCACAAACTCTAAAAATACAAATTTAAAAAAATCGAAATTTCTCGAAAACTAAACGAGATACAAAAAAATTTCATTCTACATTTTTTATAGAAAATTTAATCTCAAATCATTCAATTTCAATAACATTTTTCTGTATCTCACGTATTTACCGAGTTATCGCTAAAAAACTAAAAACAAAAATCATGAAAACTGCAAGATTTCTCTCTGTTAGTGAAATATTGGCTAAAAAAGTTGAAAAATTATGCATTTCTAAATATGAAAAAAATTTTTCTTCAATTTTAACCATTCAATCGAAGAAAGATTTAATCGATGCACCTGGGTAAATGCTCGTACATGGCTGTGCATATATACTTGAACTATGTAGGCAAAGGCAAAATCGATAGTATTCATTGCGTAACGAGGCACAAATCAAATGAATAGCCGCCATAAGGCATCGAAGGCTTCTTCTCTCGGCAGTACATGTAGATATTGGCACACGGTGGATATTTTTATCAGACAGCCCGGTGCAGTGCACGCGATACGACTACGTGTCTTCCGAATATTATTTGACGTTGCATTAAAGTCTCTTAACGTGTGCGCAATCTCATATTACGCACACGTTGGCGCACACTGCTGCAGCCAACGAACTATAAACGATGCGAGTAGAGGCGCGTCTCGATATATTTTATGCTTCCGACGACAAAAACCTCCGGGTGTACACGCAGACACCCGCGGTGCGACGACGCAGAGGGATCGACACACGCAGCCCATCGTCTTCCCGGTACGAAAACAATGGCTGCGATTAGCAAAACAACGTCGCGCGATATCGGATTAACATCACGGTAAATAATACACCGCGAGATATTCATCAGCACGACGGTAAACCGAGCATCCAGCCATGATAAGACAACCATAATCGTCTCGCACGCGACGAAAAACAAGAAAACACTACAATAAACAATTTTTTCAGTTATTCAACATATTGTTTGAATTTTTTTCAAACCTAATCTATCGATAAAAACGTGAAAATCTCGATTTATTTTTGTTAAATTCAAAATGGAGCAGAATTCATACATTAAATCGCATTGCCAAAAAGTATTTTTATATTAATGTTATTAATTTATAATAATAAGTTAAATATAATGATTTGGTACACTTAAAGTGAATTTCAGAACATTTGGTTGCGGTAAAAAAAAATTTTTTTTTTTTGAATTTTTCGACAGGGGTTTCCCTTGGAAATGTCGTAATTTTTCGTAATTTTTCCAGTTTTTTGACAATAACTCGGTAAGAATGAGAGATGGCGAAAAATATCATAGAAGTTAAATGATTGAGGGTTAAATTTCCTACAAAAAATGTCCAGCAAACTTTTTTGTATCTCAAATATTTTTTCAGATATTATTAACTTTTTGAAATTTCAATTTTTCAAAATATTTCAAAAACTAAGCAAAATATTGAAAAAATTAATTCCACATTTTTTATAGAAAATTAAATTTCCAATCATTTTACTCTAATGACATTTTTTGTTATCTCGCTTATTTAGCGAGTTATCGCGAAAAAACGAAAAAAAAATCACGAAAACTAGATTTCTAAGGGGTACCATTTGAAAATTCGCCCGGAAAAAAATTTTTTTTTTTTTTTACTCTATCAAACAAAAAACTTGTTTGTTAAAAACAAATTCAACCCAAAAACCAAAAACTTCATTTAACTGCCGTAAACATAATGATTTTAAATTATTTCATAGTTTTTTTAAAATAAATAATGTAATATTTGAAATTAAAATTTTTCTACCCCTAAACGAACGTCTGCACAGTTCAAAAATTAAAAAAATAAGCCAACTATGTTGACATGTCATCAAAATTTCACTGACAAATAATTTTTTATCACTATAAAAAGTCAAATAATCCAGAGGCACTTAAAAAATTATCTCAGGATAATCTTTCACTTTTAGCGATAAAATTTCAAACATTATACCCAAAAAATAAATTTCCCCAAACATCCAGAAACTACAAACAGCCCTCAAACAGCGATAAAAAAATTCCAACTAACGATAAAAATGCTTAAAGTTATTTTTAACTGCAGAAATTTACTTCTATCGCGTTGTCGAGACTCGAAAATGAGGTTATAATAGTCAGATGGTGGCTTTGGTGCCAGTGAAAATGCTGTGCAGCCTGGTTGTTAGGGTCCAAGGTCAGAAGAGGCCTCACAGGCAGAGTCCTATGCATTGGATTGGGCATGACTAATACAATATTGCAGCGAAAAGAAAAGAGGGGTGAGGAAAGTCATTGAGAGAGTTTATAGAGTGGTTATGAATGAGTTCAACGAGTTTAAAGAAGTGGAACTGAGCTACTGCTGAACACGTGAGAGTGAAATATATATACACACACACACACAAACGAAAGTCGTGCCAGTTTCTAATGAGAACAGGTGGCAAAGGGCTTCGTGTCAGTACTCAATATCCCTAGCTCTAATACCCACAAATACAAACTTGGAATACTAATAATTATTGAAACAGCTTGGGATAAATTTCAGTCTCATGAATAGAGCGATAATAGAGACAGCGAGTGACTAAACACCATGTCAGAAATGAAAGTACTGTAATGATGATGATAAATTTCGTGAGGTCGAGACCCGAGCCCGTAACTCGATTAAATAAATTTTAATTGGCCATTCGCAGCGAATAGAAGCTGGCATTGATGCGTGGAAAAAAAAGAGAAAACCACCACGATCTGTCACTGGTGTGCACGTCTTGTTGGCAACATGTGTGTGGATATTTGTCGTGGAAAAGGCGAAAAAGAGAGACCACGCCGACGGCAGAGAAAGCACAGACGCGCGCATCACATCAAGTTCGTCGAACTCATCGAGAGATTCTCTCGACATCTTAACGCGACATACGTCTTACGACCGAAAGTAAACATCACATACACATCGCCTAATTCTCGCCATTCAATTGCACCTTTAGTTATTTATTTCCAGCTGGCGCAGCTGCAAGTTACAGGCTTTTTTACATCAAAATGCGCGTAAACTTCCTTCCGATCTGTATTTGTATATATAGTATACACACCCCAGTTTGAGCCGTGGTTTCTCTCGGGTTTATGGACCGCGAAAATGAGATATATATTAGGTATTATAATAAAATTCTCCGGGCAGATTTTTTTTTCATCTTTCAAACGAAGATTCATTACATCAGCCATTATCGGAAAAAAAACTCCAAACGAACAAGGCATATTCAATAACATGGCGTATGTCAATCAAAAAACGAAAAAAAAATTTTTATAAAATTTTCAAAGACGTATCTCTTGGGAATTTCGCTTTTTATCATGATTTTTTTTGTTTTTTTGACGATAACTCGATAAATAAGAGAAATAATGAAAAATGTCATTGATGTTAAAAGTTAGGGGATGAAATTATCTAAAGAAAATGTCAAATTAACTTTTTTTTTTATTTTCTTTAGTTTTCCAGATATTACTGATTTTTTAAATTTTGAATTTTAAAAATATTGCGAAAACAAAGTAAAATATCAAAAAAAATTACTCAACAGTTTTTGTAGAGCATTTGAATTGCAATCTTTTTGTTATGATAATATTTTCTTTTATCTCGCTTCGATACCGAGTTATCAGCAAAAAAAAAAAATTAAATGTTCCTATTTGCAAATTTTTTGATTTTAAGTGTTTAATTTACGCGTATTTTGTTTGAACGATGCAGTCAAGTTGAATAATGGGAAAAAAATAGAAAGTCAATGTTCGCACAAGAGGGCACGTCGCTGGAAGTGGCTGCACACGGAAAAGTCTTTATGGGGTCCCTTGTCTCCCGGCTCTTGTGGGGACAGCGAGTACTGTGGGCTCTAGAGGGCGTCCGCTTGGGGCTGCCACTTAACGAGTTAGTTATTGCGGGAGTTGTGTTACGCTTTAAGACACTTCATAAGATGCCACAGGGTGGGCACTTCCTCATCCGCTCGTGCAATGAGCCGACCGATTAATATGAACACGCGGGCGGGCCCCTCGGGCTCAAACGACTGCAGCCCTATACGATATGCGCACACTAGGCCCGCAATGTCGACGATTCGATCGCCACCTGGTAATTAAGCGTACACTGGACACAAATTATTGATGAGAAGCCTCGAGGAAGTCCCTGGGTATCGATTATGCACACTGCGTCCATTTCAATTAAATAAATGCAGTCTGATTGAAGAAATTTTTTCCCTAGTCGGTAAATTACCAACTTTAATGCTCAACTCTATCCTCCTAACACCCCCAGAATAATATTATTCGTAGATAATTCAATTTTTCAGTTGAAAAAAAATCAATTTCAAAAAATTTCTAACCGGTAAGTATAAATTGTCAATGTAAAAATATTTTTAAAAGGGAAATAAATTTCCAACTTCAAAAATAGTTAATTTTCTCGGTAAAACTGCAAAAAATAATTCAATTTAATAAACATTGTAAAGAAAAAAAAATCAATTTTTGATTTTAAACGATTAATTTCTATTTAAAAAAAAGTTTTTTTGAATTCAATTCGATGAAATTTTTGACAAGGGAGTAAATTATTAATTTAAAATCGTCAAATTTATCAAAAAAAAATTTTTTTAATTGAATTTAAAGCCATTTTCAATAGAGAAGTAAACTATTGACATCAAACTGTGAATTTAATTTGAAAAATTATTTAATTAATTTGATTTAATGTGATTTTAAATGAGAAAATAAATTTTCAGATTAAAAATTTGATCGATTTTACAGAATTTCACGAATAAAAAAATTATTTTAATAGAAATTTTGATGAGAAAATAAATTATTTCGCCAAAAAGTAATCAATTATTTATCAAAAAAAATATTTTTTTAATCTAATTTGTGAGAATTTTCAGGGGAAAAAAGAAATTACCGTAAAACAGCGTCGAAAATGGTCAAAAAATTCACATAAAAAATTGATAAATAACTCATAAATAATTTTAAACAATTTATCAAAAGCATCAACAATCTTCTCTACGGATAAATATAAAACAAAACTTGACTTATGTCTTACGCAAGGGGTCTCACATCCACTAGAGTAATGACGACACGTCGATCAGAGGTATTTACCGGTGATTCAGCGATCAATATTGGGATTAGAGTGTGTCGAACACGCATCAGGAACTATAAAGCCGTTTTTTTTATATTGTGAATTTTTTTTTTCCGCGCATTATAAACTCGACATGTCAGACACACAGCGAGGATGAGGTTTATCTAAATATATGAATAGCCAATGAGAAGAGGCGGTGAATAATTTATTTTTCGTGCCAGCAGTATCAAGCATTAATGGGCATAATAAACATTCATACATGGGCCCTTTGTGTGACTCGACGTGCGCACGGCAGTGAAGGACAAGATAGACTCTCAACTTGACGCTTGACCTTTGACACAGATGATCCTAAAGCTGCCAAAAAACCTCGTAATAATTCGCACACACAAATGAGAATCGTAAAAAAATTTCAACTAAACAATATAAGCACCCTGCAGCGACCAATTTATTATATCTAAAAAAAAAAATTCCCCAATTTTTTTCCCCCCACTTAAATATTGTTTAAACGTAATGGAATTTAGTTACGCCCTCTTATTCTCCACGAAGGTCACGCGCACATAACAAAGAATCTTTGGAGAATTGCGTTTCAGCGAAATAAATTATCGGTGTGTCGGAATCTTCCACTTTTCGAGTCGATTGATGCGATCAATCGGCAATTATTGGCTCTCGCGTGACTATGGGGATTTGACCTCGATGACTATCATATGCCTGAAGAAGTTATTTGGGTCCGTATATAGTGAATAAATGCCTCAAGTGTTAAAAAAAAATTATAGTTTTACGTAAAAAACCATAAAAATGGAGCATACCACCCGGGCCATGTATAGTTATTAGCTCCTGGGGCACGAGTTTACGACGAATAACGGTGCCGCACGAAAGGAAGCGGCCTTTGCGAAGGACACAACTGCGTTCATTCGCGTGAGTCCTCAGGCGAAAGGGAATATACCAATAAATTCGGCATGCACACGAGAGAGAGAGAGAGAGAGAGACAAAGAAATCCCGCTAGAGATGCAATATACACCCGCCGACATTTTAGTAACAACATTGGAATTTTTCGATTACAATCTTATCAAGCCAATAATCTTTTTCCTCCTGTTGTGCGTGCACTCTCTATATAATCCAGAAGTCCTGTAACCTCGCCCACGGGCCCATTTAACCTCGACCGACCCCCCTCCCAACTCCTCAAATACCAACAGCAAAAAAAAAGTTTATCAACAGCCAGAAAACGACGAATTTTAAAGTCAAACAAATTTTTTTGAACCCAAAAAAAAATGCATGAGTGAACAATACGAGTGTGGAAAAAATTTCAATGCACTGAGGCCCAATGCATGGGCCCCGTACGTGCGTGTAAGTTTCAACGGAAATTGCAAGCGAGCGTAAAAATTCTTTCAAGTCGATGTGTACGCGCTCCAGATTGCCGCGCGAAATACTTTCGAAAATATTTTTGTTTTTTTTTTTTTACCTCTTTAAGGCCATCGAGACGTCCGAGACTTTTGGTGCCACGCAGGGGAAAGGCCGTGTCACACCAGCCGGCCGTGGCGGCGCAGAGCCGTGGCTCGCCGACATTGAGGCCCCTCGCGCGGCTCTTGCTCTTACGTTTATCCAGCAAATGTTTGGCGCGTGATTTTCGCACGGGCGCATCGTCCTCAGGATCACTCTGCACCTCCCAACGCGACGGTGACTTGAATCGTCGTCTCGCGCTTGTCGGCGAGGTCACCGGGGACGTAAGCCTCTGCACGAGGGTACCGAACATGGTCATCATCGACCTCAAACTACGCACACTGCACTCACACTGCTCACACACCCGCCAGATCGATTCAGATCGTCTCCACAGCAGCTTCTGCCGGTTGTGAGACGCGATCAGTCTCAGTGATCCTCATCCTTGTCACGATTTGCGATCATCTCAAGTATACCGAGAAATCCCTCAGCTATCTCATCACGAGAATACTATTTACCACGCGCCTAAAGCAACCAACAATTATTTTCAATGTTTCAGGTCGAATTCAAAGTGGAACAAAAATTTTTTTTTCTACCAAACACAGTCCTAAAATGTCAAGGACAGACGTCGTTTTAATGGCTCTCTGCCTTTCGAGTCCTGTCGCACTCGACTTAAAAAAAACTTGGCAAAAAAAAAAATCGTGCACACGAACGTGTCAGTCTTTAGTGTACCAGGCACTCGCGCCACCGAACCAGATAGGTATTTGCCTCGCGGGCAGTGCAGTTCACTCACAAACACATTTTTTTTTTTTTTCGTTTTTTTTTTACTGGAAAAATCCGTCGGTAAATTCGCAGTGTTTCAGTTTGTTTTGTTGGGCTTCAGTGAAGCCATGTAAAAAAAATATATAAATTTAGAGTTAACGTAAAACACGGAAGATACGACTTAACACGCTTAGAGAGACGCAACCACGAGACGCAACAGAACGAGCACAGTCTACGTACGGAATTCAACTGGTGTCGCGAGATGACGGCGACGGCCGACCGGTTGGCCTCGCTCAGCCGAAGCCAGCCGAGCGCGCGCGGGGATTATCGAGCGCTGACGGACGCGTACGAGAGCCGCCGAGGTTGCCATGGTGATTGGGACTTGCTCCCTCTCCCTGTTACACGGCGCTTAATGCCGGTTCCCCACTCTCGGAAAAGCACACGTTTCTCTGGATGCACGAATGTGCGTGCGGCAAAGGAAGTGATCACGGCAACACGCAAGATATTCATTAAAACCGTGAGAAATGGCGGGAAAATAGATCTGCACCTGGTTCAAGCACAAAAATTATCCATTTGTCGTCGGGGCGTTAAAACCGGATTTCTTTGGTATTTCAAATCTGTTTATTATTCATACGCACGGACATCGCGAGTGTGACGCACGCGTAAAGTACGCGCGGGGGGAGGCCAAACTCGCGATGAGGAGGAAATTGCGGAAAGCCAAGAGGATCATTAGACGACGTGAGATATAAATCGTTGTACTCGTTCAGTTCCACCGAAACAAGAAAATTCTAAACACCGTGCGGTCGATAAAACAGACAGACAACATATAAACATTATTCCAATTGTCTCTTAAAAATTTGAGCAATAGAAAAAAAAGTTTGGGATAAAAAATTTCCCTTGGAATCAATCAATAATAACAGAGATAAAGCATCAAATAACGCGTTTATCAACATGGCGCCTAGATAATATGATTAAAAAATTTGTTACCATGTCAAATAAAATCCGAAAAAATGTATTTAATGTTTTACAAATAATTTTCTATTGATTGGGATAAAAATCCAAGTTACCTAAGGTCCTGACACAATCGTAGCCTTGCAGAAAGCTGCCAACACTCTCAACGAATCTCAATTATCCCTTGTCCCCGAGGTAATCCAAGAGGTTACTAGATGCCTATACACATGGGCAAGCACTATCGCGAGGATATCAACGCGGATTCGAAGCTAATTACGTGTCCACTTAATAATTACAGAGCCCAGAAGCTTCTAGCACGTTACAATTAATCATGACCTGTCGCGCCTTATAGGGCAGACATATATAATTGAACTTTTGACGAGTTATAGCTCTAATGACACAGTTGAGAGGCAAAGGGTTTCACGCCTTGATGTGCATCATCTAATATAAATGAAAGTTTCTCATCTATAATAATAATCTTCTAGGAGGTCTCTCCTTTGAACGTAGGAATGCTGTAGAAAAAAACATCAGCCATGCGCGTGAGAGGAATACCTTTGGACAGAGTCCAAAAAGCCCTAGATATACCCTTTCTGTTTTTTTGCCATGGGCCCTGACAGTTCACAGACTCAAAAAAAAACGCGTTCCTGCGCGCACACAACGATCGATCAGTGCTCGGTCGGTATCGCGCGCGCCCATCGCTAGTTAACTAATGCATAAAAAGAGCGTATAACTTGAAAACTATTTATTTTATAAAAAAAAGTTTTATATAAAACTTGTAGGTAATTTAATTACAAATAATTTATGTAATACGATTTTAATCATTAAACTGGATATTAAGTGAATTTTGATGATGGCAAGACGAAAAAACGAAAAATCGGCTCAAATAAACGATGATAATAAGAAAACGGTAAGTAATATGAAAAAAAGTTTGAAATAAAAAAAGTGGGGAATTGAATAATGAATAAAAAGCGTCTATACATTTTTTATCGTTAAGTCGATAGTTTAAGAGATATTGTAATAATTGTGTGCTCGAATATGAAGACCATCTTCTGATTATCGCTTTTAGTTGCAGATTTTATCGATTCTGGTCTATTAATTTATACTATTTGACGCGAAGACACAACGGGAAATATGTATAGAGGCTCGGGGTTGACAGTGCGCGGACACGGCTTATCGGCGCCCTCTGCATCAACCGTTACGTGTTCTGCATGTTTTCTCTGATTGCAAATAAGGAGGCCTCGACGACGATGCAAACGCACGTCTTGCTCTGGACCTTATGCTTGTTTTTCTCGCGCGGTATAAACTCCAGCTTAGATCCATTAAATAACGCCAGAGTAAAAAAAAAAAAAAAAACTATATATTCCCGCATGTGAATATTTGTGATAATTTTTTTTGCATGCGCCCTCGATCGATAAGAAAAATTCCAACTATCTGTGCGACATCTCATGTCAGGGATGCCACTCTTTGCGCTGCAATACACGTTGGGGTTTCTGCGCGCGCGCGACGGGGAGGCTTGAATTTCAAACGCCCGGACAGGTGTGTGGTGACGCGCCAAATAAATTCCCTACTATCGCGGCAAATCACAGTCAAGTTTTGCGTGCAATGCCTTTGTATGCATACTTTCGTTTGTTCTGTATACGCACTTGTATTTTTTTTAAAAACCATCAACTTCACTCTCCCATGATTTACTCGCAGCAGGAGTCGTCTTGCGTGTCGACTTGCGCAACCGTTGAGAATAAACAAAACGTGTTGTTATTAATGGTGAGAAATATTTTTCAGCTTGATAATTATTATGACTTTTTAATTTTTTTTTAAATAACAAAACTAAAGTATATAGAAAGTGTCGATAATGTATGATTTACGGGAGAATTCCATCTGAAAAGCGCACATGTCAACGCGGTTTTCACTCGAACATTTCCTTGACATTTACAGAGTTCCGTACTTCCGATGATCTGAAAAGCGTCATGGCCGTATATAGTGCCATTGTAAAGTGGCGTTTTGTGCATTAGCACCTGACAAAAGAACTTAACTTTTCTCAGAATGTCAGTGTGTAGAGAGAGAGTGGACATTTATTTCATCGGCTACGACGTCTTTTGTGTGTGTCTAGGAGCAGACACAACGTGCCGGAAATGTCAAGCACATGGCTCAATAAAAAAATATCTACAATATGTATATATATCCCTATATGACAACATCAAATACAAAAAAAAAATTTCAAGCGCTACTTTTTAATATTCTCAGTGCAGTAAAAACATTCTACAAAAAATATAAATTATTCCAGTCTAATAGTAAACACTAAAGTAATAGTAAAGCCTAAAAACTTATAACTTATTTCTTTACACAGTTTATTAATAATATTTATTGAGCAGTCATTAACTGAAACACGGCCGGTCATTAACTGGTGTTTTTTATTTACGCGACATTTCTTTAGATTTTTATGTCATTGCTATATTTTAATTGTTAAAAAAAATTATAAATCAAGAATATAATATTTAAATGATATAATTATGAGCTCATTCAGGCTTGAAAACCAAAAATTATTTAAATAGAAATCAGTTTTCGCGAAATTTCCCCAATTCAAAGCCTATAATACACTACTTTCAACGGTTCAAAATGAAGATATCCCATAAAAAAATATTATAAAACGTTTGTATGAATGAAAATATGTTTAAATGTAAATAAAAAAATATTATATGTATAAATAATGATGTGAAGGACGTTTGCGGATAATTATCAAAGAGTTGCGAGAGTATTTGCAGCAAGTGAGATGCGGGAAAGTGGGTTCACAAGTGCCAAAGTGTGTCAGGCATATCGTATCAACGTGGGTTTTTCACTGAAGCGCATTCTCGGCCGTCAAATGGACATCAAATGGCGGCGTTGCAGGCCACGAGAGATACGTAGTAGTACGCCCAAGAGAGGCATTGCGTGCCGATTATACTGTCGGGCGGGCCTTAGAGTGAGAAATATTATCCTTTGATCTCACTGCGAGTTTCACACGACAGGAAATTAACGACTACGTGCATGGTCGCACCCGCCCAACCCAGATTATCAGTCATAAACTCAAGACGGAAGTAAATGAGGCGAGGAAGTATCGGGGTGGAAGAGATGAGGACGCGCACGGCAAAATACGTCCCATCAACTGTAGAGATATTCTCACTCTACTCGTCCACGCTAGCCCTCCGGCGCGTCTGTATATACCGGACACAAAACGACTATCCCGCGATATATTCGCGCTCTATGAGGATAATGCGAGAAAGGGAGACACTAGACGCATATATCTGTATATTTTGCCTCTTGCACGATTCGTATGACTAATAGGCTTAGCTATAATTCACAATGCGCGTCAGGTGGTGCATTAACTTAATAGCCAGGCTTAAGAGGTGTTAATATAACGACAACCAGTGTCCCACTAATTTTTGCGTCGTACTGCTTATTCACCTACTGCAACTGCTTCGAGTGGTTTTACCAAACTCGTGAATCTCTGATGTCAATTTGTAAGTTTTGAGAAAAATTTCTAACAGTATAATTATTTTTACACTCTTGGAAATTTTTAAAAAGATTTGTATAGACAATTGGAAAATTTTTTGTGATAGAAAATTCACTAACTTTTCAATTTCTCCAGATTAAAATTTTTTCTACAATTTTTATATATGTATTTAAATCTATTTCGACAAATTGATAAAAATAATGGATAAATTATCTCCAAATGTCTTCAAATATACCCCTTAGAAAAAGAGTCTCTAAAAAAAAAAACTCTAGGAAATATATCTTTACGACTTTGGACAAGAAAAACGTTTCACCTTCCACTAAACCAACTAACGTATATCGCCTATTCAATATAGCAAGCCAATAATCCACCAACTTAATGTCCAGCACATTGCCGAACGAATTGAGATTTTAGCCGTGCACGTGGTGAGTATATGAGCAGTATATGCGCGCGCAAGAACCTTTGACCTACGCACATGCGAGCGTTTCCTGGTGCGCGGTCAGCCAACTAGACCCTGCACAGCTTATAATATACTTGACTAGACTCACACAAGCTTTTCTAAGTGTGGATGCAACACAGCAAAAGATTCGCGGACATGAGAACGCGCGAGGCCCGCGCCAACAATGGTCCCTCGTGTCGGAGGTTGCGACTTTTAACGGTTCCACCATACTCTGCAGCATCGCAGCGCCACTGCTGCCGTTTGCCACGCGTAGTCCTAACTTCCACACAACAAACAGAATTTTAACCCTGCCAGAAGAAAAAAAATGCCCAGAATATTTTCGCGAAAAACCTGGTGATATTTCAACGCTTCTGGCACATACATGTGTGCCAAGGATCGCGCGACGTCTCGATATGGCCAGCAAATACAGACATGACTCCGGCATGACGATTAGGCACAAAGATGGAAGCAATTCCCGCTTGGGAATAATGCAAGCGAGATGAACACGCGCGATAGAACGTCCGAAAAAGGCCGTTTCAGTGTTTACCCGCAGGATATACACAATCGAACGTGTAACGGCTTAGCTATTCGTACGATTGGACACGTGCGAGTGCTTTGTACGTATAGCGCGGGGCAAACAGTAGCGCAATAACAGACGATTGGCGCGCGCAATGCCATAAACGCGCCATCACACAGGCCATATTCGACAGGAGAATAATTTCCTGGTTCAAGGGGAATATCTATTCGACTTTGAAAACTATTTTCCACGGTTTAATACTGTTCGGTGGAGGTTTATATCTTGTGGACACGTTTGTGAACCGCAAAGAACACTCCAGTAGGTCCATCGGGTTCCGACGGACTGACTCACGTACCGGTCCCGCGACTTCTCCCTGCGCGCTCTCCTGCCAATCCTCATTCTCCTCTACTTTTTCTCTCTCTCAACTCTGTACCCTTGTTCTCTTTCCACATTCCACCTGGAACACGCTTATGTGGTGATGCTCAGGACGTGGGCGAGCTTCTTTTAGTGGGAATCATCTGCATGCGAGCATTCTGTACATTACGACGAAAATAATTCGGATTTTTTTTTTAGGTTCACTCGGAAGGAATTTCGACGCACGCATGGAAATTCCATTCTCACACTAGTAGATTATTGCTTTTAAAGATTTTTTTTTTATTGATCATAAAAGATTTTTCGTTTTTTTCGGAATTTCTGGCCTATAGTCGGACTCTTTGAGATGACAATTTTTTATTGCGAGTGATTTTTTTTATCGTCTAGCAGGGAAATTTTTATTTTTATTTTTTTTTTTAGTTAAATATTTGGAAAGATTTAACGGAAATTGTGTTTTATTGTTTTTTTTTTCTTTAATTGTAATCAATTAAATCCGGGTTTTAATAAAGAAATAAGTTTTTTTTTATATTTTGATTTTACTTAAAAAAAAGTGAGGAATGTGAAAAATATTGAAAAAGCGAGTACAAACAGTTAAATAAATTGTGGAACGTGATAAGTTGACAAATAACATACTTCACGGTATTATGATCGTTCGGTTGATCGGTTTCGACGTGATTTACGGTGTGTTGACACGCGGTCAGTCTATAAAATCAATCTTTTTCTCGATTATGGATGATGTAAAGCAGAAAAAAAATTTTTTCGACGCTCAATATGTATTTTAAAAAATCTACCACAAACTTGTTTATAAAAAAATAAAATCAACGTTGAAAAAATACTGCAAGGTGTAAGATGATTGTTCAAATGATTATTAAAAAATGTTTCAACGAATAAAAAAAAAAAAGAACTATATACGATAAAAAAATTTTCGAAAGCATATATTCTTTGAGAATATCACAGTTTTCGTTATTTTTTTTGGTTTTTCAATGATATCTTGATAAATAAGCGACTTAGCGAAAAATATTATCAGAGATAACTAATAGCAAATTCAATTTTCTACAAAAAATGTCGAATAAATTTTTTTCATATTTCAATTCGTTTTCAAGATATTTTGAAAAATATAAATTTTCAAAAAACGATGATATCTCGAAAACTACGAGAGATAACAAAAAAACTTATTCAATATTTTTTATAGAAATTTTTATCCCCTACAATTTAACTCTCATAACATTTTTCGTTATTTCACTTATTTATCGAGTTATCATAAAAAAAACGACAAAAAAAAATGAAAATTATCAAATCACCAACAGATAGATCCTTTAAAAATTTCCAAAAGCAAAAAAAATTTTTTTTTCCCCAATGAAACTTCCTAAAACTCATTTTAAATTATTTTCAAACTTTTGGCAATAGCTCCATATTCATCCATAAAAAAAAAAAAACCCTAAAGCCTGAAATGCACGAGAAGTAATTTTGGTTTATAACTGCGTGATAGCACGAAGGTGGCATGAATAATAGCGTGTCTAAAATCGTATAGACTGTTAAATCGCGATTTTCATCTTCGATATCCGTGTACGTGTGGTTGCAGATGGAGTGAATGAGAGCCGCCCCTTTCTCCTCGCGCCACAACTGGTCCAGCGGCGATGAAACAATTGGCGTTATTTATATGCCCTGGCCACAGGCAATTTTTTCGTTTTCTAAAATCTCGGTTTCTCCCTACACATTTGCACGTGGTACAGCCCACTAGCTAGACAGTCGCGTCGATAAGGCCCAACACAGCAGAACGTGTGGCCGTTGGCTAGCTTTCCTCTATGTGCACTTGGCGCAGTGAAAGCTCACTCGCGTATCTATATATGCGCTTCCGACAGGTTCTTGCTTTACACGACCTTTCGAGTCATAAGGAATAACGGAGTCGACGTTTCCCATCCTACATTGTCATGTTTTTCCACGTGCTATCAGCAATCGACGAGAAATATCATATTCCCAACGACAATACAACCTACAAAACCCGGTGACAAATTAGCACCAAATCTGATAACAGTATTTTCAATTAGAGGAAAATAATTGCAAGTTAAAAATGTCCCTCTCGTAGCCTATTAGCATGCTGGAACAAATGCACTGGAGAACACACACGGAAGGAAAGTAGTAGGAGGTTTTATGATCGTGTGTAACGATCGCGATTGCGGCGATCTTGATTCGTTAATGGTCCGTGTCTGAGGCGCACTTGAATCGGCGTGAGCAAACGTACTTTTCACAGGAGTTATGATCGCCATGCTTCAATGAATCTCCATCAGTTAGTGACGAAGAAATAAATGAGAAAAAAAAATCTTCATTGGTTCAATAAATAGTCTGATGCCTTCGATGGAAAGGGGGGCAATTATCCTCGAAATTTCCTTGGGAAGCATATTTTATAGTGAGATATTATTGTTGCTTGCAATATGGACGCGCAGTTGGCCTTGCTGATGATTAACACGTTTGATAATGCGCACTTTCTCATAAGAAACAATGCATCATGAAGAATAAAGTATTTTTTCTCATCGCATTGCTCGATCTAACGCATTTGTACTATCAGTGAGCATTGTATGTTTATTTGTTTTTCACTCGTGTTCTAGTTCATTAAAAATTTTTTATTTCAATTTATAAATAATATTTTTACTGGTTTTTAAACGCGACTCGAAAATTTTATTTGTTGACATTTTCAAGAGAAAATTTCGATTTTTTAATAATGGATTTCTATTTTTAAGCCTCTGTAACCCTAGTATTTGGGAATAACTGTTGTAGAATTTTAGCAACAGGAATCAATTATTCAAATAATAAGAAAAATATGCATCAAGTGTCTAGGGTGATTAAATGAGCGTTCAAAATATAAAAATGTTAAATAAAGTCAAATTATCGTCTATCGACCTTTAGAATAAAAAAAAAAATTATTTACGAGTCAGTCTGAGTAACAATAGGGTTGTTTATAATCACGTAAATATTTTTTTTTGTCTAACTCTCATTTTTGCTAGTTCTAAACTCGAATACAGTCCTAAAAAAATTCAATTTTCTAAAAAAAAAAAAAACATTTTTCAAGAGTCCTTTGTCATTTTTAAAGGGATTTCCTTGTGTAAGGAATTTTAATAGCTACAAAAAAGGTTTCTATCATCAAATTTTTTCAATTCGCATCCTTATATATATTAGCAAATATTTTATCGCGTGTTTAAAAAACTAAAAGAGCATATAAAATAAATTATCCTTCTACTTTAAATCAAAATATCTTTGAAATTACTAAAATTAAAAATTTTTCTCAAGAGATCTTTTTTGTAGGAAATTTTATTACCTATAAAAAAGGTTCTTAGAAAAATTATCATAACTCGCATTTCTATCAAGATATTCGCAAGTAAGAAAGTTTTAATTTTTTAGCTATACGTTATTTTGATTTTATTATCAATAATAAATTATTAAAATTCTTTTTTCAACTAAATTCAGTATTTTCATCTTAAAATATAAAATAAAAACCAATAAAAATCATCGAATTAAACGATTGCAAGTACCTAATAAATGTCCATCATTTGTAAATTGCGATTTCCTACTAAAACAACTATTTTTAATTGGATTACAACTGTGTGTTAGGTGTTTAGCATTAAATTGACATAACTACTCCATTGATAGAGCAAGATTTTAGATATTGTTAATAAGAATCTTGATATTATCTTACAAACAGATCCAAAAGAAGTAGTAACGGAGTTTGTACCGCTAGTGTTGATATCAATCTGGCAATATAAACCCACATAGGGGTTACAACATGTGTATATACACATCTACAAGATTTGTAGCCACAAATTGCAATGATACATAGGTCCGTCAAGCAATTGCACCACCCACATCTACTGCAGAAATACCACTTTTTTAAAAACTATAAGTACCAAAATTGCTGACATCAATTGTTTGCCAAGATCTATCAGCACAATAAAATAAATAAACTACCTACAGCGAGGGTAGTGCTGTTATATCAATTTATTTCCGCTAAATTAATACTTCAAGACCGTTATAAATTATGTCAGTTCATCTCTACGATATATTATCCTGTTGATCGACTTAATCGCAAGGCTTTAATCACAGTTCTTAAGGTATAATTGAAGCTGCTGTATTGGTGGTCAGTTTTGCTCCAATTTTATTCATGAAAATATCACGATACATTAATCCCCCTATTTAAGACCATTTTCTCGATAGAAATTCTCTCTAAGTAGGCCCGGTAAATCCTCGCTGTTTACTCAGATTTGCCACACCCTCAACGTTGATCTAGGTCACAATGGGTTTCTAGGTCGGTCTACAAGTAAGTTAAATATATCATCAGTAAACAGAGATGATAAACGAATGCATTTGATAAAAAAACATAAAAAAACGCTTCATACAATGCAAATAAATTTTTTTTTTCATGATTCAAAAGGTTGTATAGGATGAAAAAAAAATGCTCACTAATGATCATCAGTCTGCAGTTGGTTTTAATGACCTGGCGTCAAGCAGAAATTAATTGAATATTTTATTTATCCCCCAGGCAGATATACTGGGTCGTGAAATTTCAAAAAAATCAAGTAATGAAGACACACTGAATGTAAACTACGTATTATAATAAACGGTTTCTGTAATTGGTGAACGGATGGTGTGCAAAAAATTACATTGAAATATTCTGAGAATTATATACAATGAGGTCAGGATAAATATAGATATAAAAAGAATTTTTGTTTAGGCAGTTTCGAGGCGTGTTTGTGTGTAAAAATATGGGTTATTTAATTTTTTTATCGCTTAAAAGTGTAAAATACTTGATGATGTTTATTATATATAAATTTCCCAAAATTTCAAATCTTTGCCATAGTAAAATTTTTCTAATTTTCGAAAAAAAAAATCAAAATTTATCACCAAAAAATGTAGACATGCATAAAATCCTTGAAATATTTCAATCAAATAAATTTCAAATCGTCCTTTTAATTTTTAATTTTTTCCATTTTTTTACACTTTTATTTTACGTATTTCCAAAATTTTTCATTATTAATAAAAAATAAAAATTAAAAAAGTTTGTCATCATAAAAAATTCAAAAATCAAAATTTTTTAAATTAATCCATTTTCATTAAAAAGTGAAAAATATGGATTATAAAAGATTTTAAATTTATCAAATTCAATTTATTTTTCCAATTTTTTTTTTTTTTGAAAATCAAAATGATTATAGGTATAAATTCTTGTTAAAACAGATTTGAAATGTGTGTATATTTGACTTTTTATCGTTTAAAAGCGTAAAATGGTTAATGATTTTTCTTCGCGTATGTCACTGTACTACAAAACCAAAGACTGTGTATATAATCAAGTTTCGTTTGGGTTTTTTCTTTGCAGCATCATCATTACCATTATTATCATCATTATCACCTCGGTTATACTCTCAAAACGAGCGCGTACATAACGTACTTTCTCAACTCTGGCCATCATATAACTCGGGTGATTTTCTCCGTGGCATGAGAATGAAATGAGAGAGGGGAAAGGATTATTATAGTTAACGCTTAATTTCCTCAATTTCTCGAGATCTGATATACAGTGAAATTGTATTAGGATGTGTTTAATATGCACGATAAAGTTGCAATCATGCAATATATCTCCGTTTAGTATGTCAGAAAGGAAAAACAAACGTGTATATATACGTATAGTGGGCGCACAAATAATCTGCTCTCGTACAACAAGCTTCTTGTAACCTCGACACGCCCATGAGGTCGACGGTGCAACGATCCTTGACTTTGAAATCACCTGTAACGACTGTACCGATTGCGCAAGAAGACTTTCAACTCGCGTTTTATACACGTGTACATATATATGGTTAATAACTATATTTCTACTAGTGTGTAGACATTCCTATACTACATGTTTCAGACGATTAGTACTATTTTTATATGAAATATCAAGTTTTACTTGATATTTTCATTTATCAAATGATAAAATCATGTTTTGCATGGTGTTTTGACAATGATAAATTTTTTTTTCTTTTTATCAACTTGCAAAAAAATTTCGATACTTTCAAACTTTTTTCATTATTAATAAAAAATATTAATAGTCATCTTAAAAAATATAAAAATCAAAATTTACAAAATTTTTAAATTTTAAATTAATTATAAATCTTAACAATATTAAATTTATTATTTTTTAATTTTTTTCTAATGTGTAAATCATGTGGTTCAACATCTTAGAATACCTTAAACTTGAAAAACAACCTCTCAAATATCTAAAACACCATGAAAAACCCATAATTTTCAGATAAACCCTAAAAGTTATCACATACTAAACGTCTCAATCATAGAAGCAAACTTCCAACCTGACAAACACTGGAAAACTAACTGCAAACGAAAAAACCATAATCGTCAAAAATAAGATAACTTATACATCACTCGCGAGTACAACGTATATACATACATATATCAAAGGCAGAAGAGAGTTTAGCATAAGTGAAGGCATGTAACAACGTAAATTATGATATCTGTTAACAAATAATTTTTGTCCCTCGGAATAAAATATGCAAGCCGAGCGAGTGAATCAGCTCGCGCGATTATAACGCACGTGGAAGAGATATGAGATCCTAGTTATTTTGAAAATGTATGTATGAGAGCCTGGGGATACAGGTGGCGCCTGGGATGCACTGCGTAACGATGTCACCACCTCGATAAGTCTGGAGTCTACTGTAATGCCTGGGTTACAAGTGTATTTACTTGAATGGGCAGGTAGCCAGGCGAGTCATGGCATAAGTGGTGTGTGCTGCTGGTATATACTCGGCGAAGAAAATAGAGAAGAAATAAGAAACGAAGAGAGGGAGAGAGGTGAGTTTACCACGTGGAACGCCATCAACTCGTGCATAAGATTAACTCGTGCAAGTTTTTGCACAAAGATTAGGAATATATTCTGAGTTTGTATAACCGGCCCGCACACTCTCTACTGATATACACATATATTCTAGCTGCATATTACCACCATAAATGCATTTATATACGAGTTGAAGTATAAAATCTGTTGTAGAGTGGTCAAGCAATTGTTGCAAAACTCTCAGCGTAACTCACCGTGTCATAATATACCTTCAACAACCATTTTCCATTTCTTCCCGAGCTGAGCTATACGACTTTTCTTGTCGATCAACCGAGACTAGAGAATAGAACACGCCAGCTGCATGTATATACCTTCAAGCACCGGGTTTTAAGATGAATATTTTACCGCCAATACCAATTTTACAGTAGTCCCACAAGTTTTAACTTTTAAACTCGTATTTTTGACTTTTATATCGATTTTGATATGTTTATCTATACAGAGTCACGGTCAGATGGCTTTTAAAATTGTAATTCAGAGTTTTATATTTTTAACTGGAATTTTACCTAATAATTTAAATTCTAAAGACGAATTTTTTTAATTTTTTAATTAAACCACACGATTTTTTTTTTTAATAATCTGAATAATTTCGAGGATTTGAAAAATTCTTAAAAAATTCTTAAAAAACGTAATGAACTATAATTAATAAAATTTTAAAAATTTTATGCTCAATTAGTCATGAAATCATTAGTATATCAGTTAAAAAAATTTTTTTTCGAGATTCATTTGTGTTTATTTTATGAATTTTCATTACTTAATTAAGAAAAAAAAAAATTGTTTTATATTTTTTATGCTAAAAAATCAGATTTTTTGTAGTTAAAATTTTAAAAATTTCGTTGAAATAATTCTTTACAGTTTAAGTTGAAAGAAAAAAATAAAATAATTAATTATCAAGTTTAGAAATAAAATTTTTCAATTAGAAAATAATAAAAATCACGCATAGAGGTACTCGAAACACGAAGTTAAAATTAATTTTCCATAGCAGAAAAAATGAAATTTCCTGCTGGACGATCGATGGCGTTAACTTTCGCGGCAGTTGGACAGTGTATGCTCCTGGACACCGTAAATTAATTGCCAATTAGTTGCAGGCCGTCATGCTGGCCTCTCTTTTGTAACGTCGCGCGGCCGGGCTTTCTGCAGTTCTTGAGGACGCGAGCCTCCACGCTGAGATTAATTTAATTGTGTCGTCAGCCTTCGAATACCTCGGATGGACGAGTACGTTCGCAATAATTGAAGTTAATAACATAAGTGACGCGGTTTCTTCTCTCTTTGTTTCTCTCTTTACCTCTTTTATGCTCTTTCCTATTTCTTCCGATTTTTTTTTCTCCCTCCGGTGGGATCCACCATGTATATACGCCGCCGAGTGCGCTGCTGCAGCGCGCGCGTTTAAATGTGTACACCATACTCTGCTGCAGCTTGAGGGACGCCAAGCAGCTCCCAGCTTTCTCTTTCTTTGCCGACTAACGAGATCAAAGACCCGCGCGTGAGATATCCGTACATCGATCCAATCATCGACCCGCTCAATCGAGCCTGCGTTTGGAGATTCTATTGAAAATTCACTTTTTTCGAATTTTTAGAGACCACAAAATTTTCATCAACATTTTTTTGCCCCGTTTTAACGTCGATATTATTGCTAAATATTTTTTAATCAATATTTTATGATTATTTATTAGAATTTAACTGTAAAAATTATTTGAAATTTGAAGATAAAAAATGTTTCCACGCACTTTTGCATTATTAAGATAATTTTTAGTATAGTGATGAAGAAATTAGATTGTAAATGACGTAGCATTTGTCGACAATAGATAATTCTTATTCGGATTGCATTAAATTTCAATTAAAAATCTATTATAAATCACTTTTATCACGATTTCTTTAAATTTCAATAAAGAAATCAACAATAGCATAATCTAAATAGATTTTTTTTAACTATACTTCACGATTAATTTTTTAATTTATGTCAAAACTTAATTTTTCAATGAAAAAAAATTAATACATTAATCATTAAAAATAAGAATCATGCGTATTAATAATTTTTAAATAACCTAAAACTTGAAAAAAAAAAAATAATAATTTCAACTAATCCACTAATAATTTCATGACTAAACGACTTATAAATTACTTCAAAAAAATAAATACCATCAAATACGTCATGTTAAAATACTCAAATACATAAATAAAAATATTTTACAAGAAAAAATACAAGTTTAAAAATTTACTTAGAAAAAAAAATGTAATATTTTGTCAATAAAAAAAAGTTTATCCGATTTCCTGCGTCATTAAGATAATTTTTTGTGATGAAATCCAACAACAATAGATAATTCTTATCCAGATTTCATTAAATTTCAATCAAAAAACCACAATAAATCACATTTTATCACGATTTCATTAAATTTCAATAAAGATAAATGAACAATAGGATAATCCATAAATAGATAAGTCCTAGTATTTACCAAATGTCACTTGATATCAATGGAAATGGATAATTCACATGAGATAAGCAGTACGAGGTATTTGGCATGTGACCCAGTGCTGTCAGGCAGTGACCGACTAGGTGCACTAACCCTTTGTACAATTTTATGAGTCATGAGTACACAAGTGGGCGTGTCACACGTGTACGGTGTTAAGATTAATATATGTAATCCGATCAGAGATTATTATCAACAGATATCGGATTTAGACGGCTCTGTCAGTGGTGCGAGCGCTGGGTCAAGTCGTGCCCGAGTTTAATGCCCTCCATCCTCCGCTATATCTACTCTACCCAGTGTATATACTCATCGGCCTTTGCTGCGCGACTATTTCGACGGTGAAAGTGCACGCACCTCTCCACAGTCTATATACTTATTACGTAGAGAGTTGATCAATCGCGGGATAGAATTTTTTGACGATTGAAAATCAAGTGAATCATCCACCGGAAATGATTGAACCTCGATAATTGATTGCCGGCACGATTCCTACTTTGTGGATATAAGTGAATATACCCAGGGGCACACGAGCCAGCGTTTTATGAGAAATTACGTGAGGCGAATGACTGAATAGAAAATTAGAAAAAAAAAACTTCCGACACGCCAGCTTTTATTCTGTATTCTTCCGGGAGACCGTGCGCACAAACGCAAACATGGTTGATCACGCCTAGAAGCTGAGAGACTTACTCGGGAGACGCCATGGCACATCAAGACAACACGACAAATGCTTTTCTTAATAATTCGTTGTGCGTTACTATGTAGACACTGGACTCACGATATTTTATTCATGAGCGTACCTCTGTAGATACGATATTACAATTATTCTATATGCAACGTACTGGAGATAAAAATATTAGAACTTTTTTTTGTAGTTTAAAATTTGTTTAGAATTTTTTTCAGATGAAGAAAAAAAATTGTTAAATATTAAATTGAATTTTTATAACGTTATTTCTTTGTTGTTTTACGTTTTTTAAAGTATTTTTCATTATAAATCGCGAAGTAAATTATTTAGTTTTGATGAAAAAGTGTTCATTTTTTTTATTTATCTTTGATAGATAGAAAATATTTTTGAAAATTTGTTTCATCGCTTTGAATACGAATACAGACGATTTTTTTCCTAACTTGGGTTCGATATCATTGAAAAAAATAATTTTTTCATTCATTATATGAACTTTATAGCGAAAATAATAAATAATAAATGGTTACATAAACAAAAAATTCGACATTTTACAGAATTAAATTACCAAAAGAAATTTTTATGCTCATAAAAATATTCCATCAAAATCATCAAATAAAAATCCCACTTAAATTATTTGTTTTTAATAAAACAAAATTAAATCTCAGAGTATTATCTTTTTTGATTGACGCGAAGAATTTCGTACAAAATCTCATCTTCAAACTTGGAAAAAAAAAAAAAAACACTAAAGTTAAGCCCAAAAATAAAACTGAAGCAAAATTCTCTCATGTTATTAAATTTTTGATTGACATGTGACTGCGAAGAATCCTCTACATAAAACGAAGTAATCCAATAAAAAGACCTAAAATCTTCGAACATGACGCGAAAAAAATTGAAGTTGAATTTTTGGATAAAATAATTTCTTCAAGAATTTCATTTAAGACGACCTCATGACTCTCATTCGCATCTCATTAATCGTTATTCCAGAGAAGTATCATCATCGCTGTGCGGCCAAGCTTGCACAACACGCAATGAATGCGTGACGTCCGGCCTCGCCCTTATATGTGTATTTTACAAAAGCTCTCACTACGACGCAAAGGTTATTAACATTATAGAGGACAAGTTGCACGCAGCGGGCGAGAGAAGAGACGGAGCCTGCAGCGCCGCAACACGGCAGACAGAGAAAGAAGAACTTTGCGAAGTATAGAGGTATCTCTGGCGCGTAACGACGGCAGGTGAATCGTCGTCGTCTTGCAGTTGTTTTGCTGCATTATTCCAAGCGCTAATCATAATATTTCTCGCGACCTTGTCTCCCGACATATTCCCCGCTATACTGCACCACTCATTTGAAAATTAATTGCCCACTACGCGAAGGAGATTTAACAAATGAATTATTTATAACCTACGCGAAAGCCATACGACACTCGACAACAATGTTTTACAAAGCCTGAACGCGAGTGGTAATAAGACACGCGCCGAGACACTCGTATCAACCGACAGCCCACTAATATAATTCTCAACATATTATAAATATCGATAAATATACCAGCAATGTAAATTAGTTACTAGTCCAAAAAAAAACATCAAATAAAACACGTTTAATTGTTCACTGCATTAACCGTTGACATTAGACAAAAAACTGTAGAGATGTTTTTTGTTCAAAATCAAATTTCCCAACTTTTTTGTTTAAAACATTTTCTCCCAAGATTGATAGTTTACAAATTATTTCCACTTATATCTCCTAAACTACTAATTTAATGAAAACAAAATTCGTTTTTACTTTTTAAAAATGTTTTAAAACAATGGTTTATAGTGCCCCTCAGAATACCTCCAATATCTGCTTTGAATACTCTAATTTTTTATCGTACTGACAGAGTACTAAGAATCGAATGAGCCTTAAAATAAATAAATATTTCCCGCACTTAATAGATGAAAGATCAAAAATCTATAAGAGAGAGTCTACTATAGAGAAAAAAATTTTTTTTCGACTGATCGCAGCTTTGGATACCTACAATATAATATCCCGACCACCTTGACGCGGCGAAGGAACTTATGTAGACGCAAACGATGGGCTATCGACAAGGTAATTTTCTACAAATATTTCCCAGCACATGGCCAAGGGAATATGTGGATCGAGATATCCATCGTGGAGTCTGAAAGGGGTGTCGATTATCGATGAAATAATTGACGATAAATTCGCATGATGCCGCACAACACACACGTCTCGCTTTCTCTGTCATTCTCTTTTATATTACAGATGCGGCGTGTAGCGCGTATAGGGAGAGCAAGTGCGCGAGGTAAACCGGACTGCGATCGAGATCACGGCGATAGCTCTGGGATCGAGAGGCATTATCAATGGTGATTATCGATGCCCTAGCGATCGGGGAGAAACAAAATATATTGGCGACACGCTCACTTTTGCACGCTTGCGACTCTCCTCTAATAATTGATCTTGTCGCGCAGACCATATTAAACAAAAAAAAAAATTTTTTTCCAGTTCAATGCACTCATAACGGCCAAAATAAGTAATTTCATTGCTTAACTGATTAATTATATTCGTCCAAATGCTCTTAAACACATCCGGGAGATTTGTTTTTTTTTTTTTTACTACCCATATATATTTCAAGATGTTGCGTTTGGTAGTGAGAAAAAAAAAACGACAGGCTCATAAAAATCGCTTGGGCCCTCAAGAAAATCAAGACGTAATAAGTTTCAATTAAGGATGAATTTAAGGGCCTCATAAAATCTTGCTTCAAGTCCAAGATATTTGGATATGCTTCTTGCTCTCTCTCTCTCTCTCTCTCTCTCTCTCTGTGCATCTGATAAACACTGAAAAATGTGATTATGACAGCACGAAAAATGCATTTTCGATTGGACAGCTGTTAGATTGCGTGTTTTTTTTTTATTAAGAAATATACTTAAACGAGGATATTTGTATTTTTTTTTCGACGGATTAAAAGGTCAATTATGCAATAAGTATGATGAAAATACCTTGAAGTAGTATGAACGCCTTTTTAATAGCTGCCGGATATTTTTTTTCTCCGATTTAAGCATTTTTTCACGTTTTTGAATGTTCACTAGACACTTTTAGTCACACTAACACGGTTAAATTAATTTATTTAAGACACGAAAAATTCATTTTACACGGAATAAAGAAAATAGAGACGTTTTACATCGAAAAATTCTACTAACCAACTGAAATACCATGTGGTTTCAAGGGTATTGTAGAGCGGACAGTTTGATAGTAACGTCCAAAAATTTTTCGAAGCGATAAGGCGGTGACGTGTACTATCCAACAATAACTATATATTAATTATCGCATTCCATCGTTTTTTTTTTCAACGTTAAAAATATTTTCGGTCGATTACTAGTGTTTGTTAAAATAAGAGTATCGACTTAAGTGTATGAGATTGTTTGAACAATATTTAGAAATAATTTGGATGATTTTATTGAATTTTTTGTGGTCAATTAAGTGGAGAATTTTTTTCTGCTATTTTTTCAACGTCTCGTGCAAACAATGACTCTTAATATTTTTTTATTGTAGTAAGGGGGGAACTAGTGGGCGGGATAGAGTCGACAAATAATGCAAAGAGGTATATATATAACCTGATTACACTTCACGCTGTCTATATCATTTTCAAACTGTAAAACACCGGTAAAAAATTCTTATTACACCGTTTCCTTAAACGTTTTTGCTGTCAACCGAGCCGTGCGACGTAAAACCCAGACATTTACTCACTACTATTTGCAGTTGAATAAGTTTTTGCCAAATAAATTCTCGAGTAAACCATGACCAACTAATAAAACTTCCTATATGGGTGGTAAAATAATATTTCAATTATATTTAAAAAAATTTATATCATGTAAAATGTACTTTTTTTCCTCATTAATATCTTTTCAGTTATTTTTTTGCATCAGATGTATTTTTTTTTTGTCTAAAAAAGTGCTTAATAATTTCCGAAAAAATCAATCAACAGAGAATAAAATTTCTGAGTGGAATAAAATATTATCTTCATAGCCAAATATATGGGATTCAGGTATATAACTATGATAAAGATAGAAAACAAATATTTTCCCGAAACATCTGGACTCCTCGGCGCCTAAGAAAAATATTTCTACCCAAATATTATCGAAGATAAATTGTTGGATAGATCAAAAATTTCAGAAATAACAAATAGTTTAAACCTCCCATAAATTAAATTTCTTAATTTACCATAGATAATTAGAAAAAATATATATATATATTTTAACCTCAATTATAAACGACTCAAACATCTGGCATAATTTTTTTTAATTGAAAAAATTTACTATTGTTTAAATGATAAAATTTGACTACTAAATCATTGAATATTTTTTGATTTTTCAAAAAAGAAAAAAAATAAAATTGTTTAGCGGGTAAATTGCGAATAAATTTTTTTTTTAGAGTAAAAAAAATTTTCAGTTCATCACATTTTGAGCGCCAAGCCCTACATCATTGTTTCAGCATGGGCAATAATTAATTTCCAGCTGATTAGCGAGGACGAGGGTATACCTCCGGGTAGCTCTAGATCGCGTGTTGTCGTAAACGCCCTCTTGGGACCGCGCGGATACACCCCTCCGCCAGATTTATTATGAGACACTTCGTCGACTACACGTCGATTAAAACTAGACGACAGAAGCAAAGCGAGCAGCCTGAGTATCAACCTAATGATTCCCTCGGGCAAAAAACAATAATTCGATACTATACAACTTCGTATATACAAATCTCATAAACAAACTTATATAATTATGCAAACACTCATTAGCATAATACGTCTAAAAACCCTAGAACTGTCCGCGTATAGTTATGAAACTTGGAAAAAAAACCATGAAAAACTTGTTACATAATTTTTTTTTTTTTTTTTTTTAAAGAAAATGCAAATGTAAAATTTGTTGGAATTTTTTTCAAACGAAAAAACGAGAAAAAACTCGTCCACATTTTTTTCCAAGCAAAAGAGAATGACCAACTCGTTTACTACATTTTTTAAGGCAAAAAAACAATCAACAATCTATTTATCTTCTTTTTCAAAAGAAAAACAACGAAATAATTGTTCAAAAAATTTTTTTAGAGAGGAAAAAAACCGGAAAAAACGTTTTTTTTTAATTTATGAAATGAAAAAAATTAATAAAAAACGTGTTTATAATTTTTTTTCAAGATAAAAACAATCGAAAATCCATTTATATATATATTTTTTAAGAGAGAAACAACAAAAACCTTGTTAAAAAATTGTTTTTATAAGGAAGAAAATAAAAAAAAAAACGTGTTTGTAAGTCTGTTAAATGAAAAAAATCGATCGAAAACTCGTTTACAATTTTTTTTTAAAGGCAAATCCGTAAAAAAAACTTGTTGATATATTGTTTTTTTTTTTTCTACGGAAAAAAATAATGAAAACTTGTTTACATAATAGAATAAAATACTAGGAATTTTCAGGGTACATATTTTAAAAAATTCAACGGTATAATATTGAAAGAAAGAAATCAAATGGTGGAAGAAATAACGCATACACCAGAACGACGATTGAAATCGACGGCATGAAGATTGGCACGTGGCCGATGGCGGATATAATCCTTGAGGTAGAATATCTCTTCGCGGCGGCCATAAATCCGATCGAATCCACGCGGGTAGAATGGATTCTTCGAAGTTCCGACGTCTCTCATTCCAAGACTTTACGTGGGGCTTTTTCACAACGGCGCAAGAAATGCGGATATAATTTTGAAAAAAAAGAGAGAAAGAAAAAAATCCAGACTGGCCAACGAATAATGTTGGCGGCCAACCAATCACCAACGGATTTCCTCCTTCAGTAGCACGAAATTTACCAGCTAAAACCGCGCGCGCGCGTACCAACACACTTCATGGACGCGTGTGTAGAGTGCGCGCAGCGCACAAGACACTTGAGAACGGTGAAATAGAGGAGAAGTAGCCGCGCGCACTTCCTCGTTCCACTCTCGCATTCCCTGCTGGTGATCATCGCGCTCGTCCTATTGGCTATTGACTTTGAGTGCGTGCTATCGAGAATGCAGGCGTACACACACACAGTATATCTATTGCGGCTGCATGGTTTATCGAGAATCGCCGACACACAGAAAGATACGCGGCGCTCTGATCCACGAGTATAGAAGTGAAATCAGACTGAAGAATCTCTGAGATCAATGACTCGCTGTTTAGAATTACTTGCCGACAATTAATCCAACTTTTTCAATTACTTTTTTTCCTCTTTATGATTCAACACTCTTCAATTCACGCCTTAACACCTATTTATCGCCATGAAAAATCATTGACAAATTTTTATCCTCAGAAAAAAAATCATCCACGATTAAACATAATCAATAAACAAGTGTGTTTTAAATAGAATTCATTAAATAATGTGACAAACAATTTTTTTTGAGATTTAAATTTTTAGAAAAAAAAAAAAACAAGAAAATATTATCAGAGTAAATCGTTATTTTTCGGCTTGAAAAATCGATGGAGAGAAATTTTTATCGCCTTATATAACATGGTACCACAATTGATAAATCCACAAAAAAATTTGTTTGAATTAAATTCTCTAAAAATGACAAAAAACAATTTGCTAAATCATTTAAATTGAAAAAAAAGGAACCTACAATGATTATCAAAGAGAATCAAAATTTTCTGCCTAGAAAAATCATCGAAACAAATTTTTACCCTCGAAAAAAAAAAATGATTTGACGATTCTACAACTAAAAAAAAATTTTATTTGACTAAAATTAAACGTAATATACGGAAAAAAGTTTTCTTTTTTCGTAATTAAAAATTTTTAAATAAACTTTCCTCCCCCTAAAAATCATAAAGATTCGAAGAAAATCGTAATTTTTCAGGAGTCGATTTCACAGCAATTTTCGCTTAAAATTTCTCGTCATGATGAAGACACAAAACAAAAGAGGGTTAGACAGTGACATATAGGAGGTTTATCCGCCCAAGGAGACGTGTATAATACCACTACGCCTTCAGAGAGTACCTTCGTCGAGTGCTTTAATAACAGTGATCGCGCGTGACGCTGCATTTACCAACAGTAGATATCTCAAACTTTAATAAATAAAGCTCCAGACTTGTCATTAAAGCATTCTCTATCTTTTTGTCAATAACTCACGTATTTCTAATTTTTTTTCAACCCCTTAAAACTTAAAAAAAACTGATTTTTGCGCTAAACTCAAATTTTCTATTTTAAAAAAATCATATCCTAGTCTAAATTTTTTAATCTTTTTCAACAAAACATCTATAAAATGGTCTTAAATCATGAATAAACATGTCTTGATAGAAAAAAAATTTTTTTAAGCAAAAAAAATCGAGAAATCAAATTTTTTTGAGATTTTTGAACGAATAGAAGGATTTCTCTTTCACTGGAATGCCGGATAAATGATTGCTCGAATATTTTCTTTACAATCACTTCCTCGATTATATAAGAAAGCGCTACAGGGTAAAATGGACTACCGATTTGCGCGCCGATCGAGAGGATGAACCTGACGAGTTTTGTTACGGCGCACCGCCGTTTGGGTCTTTAAAGGTTAATCGAACGATGCGCTATTGCGCCATCCGCGCGAGACACACGACGATAAGACTTTCACCGGTGCACGTGCGCAATAATTTATGCTCGGCGACAAAGAATCAATTGACTTACCGGTAGAAGCAGAAGAGATGACGGCGAGTGGCGCGCTGCTGCTTGTCTCAGCCGAAGAAAAGCCAGAAGAGGATCCTGCGTCGCCTCAAGCTCCTCCAACGTCCTACGCGCTTCAACGTAGCGCTCCAGGTACTTCCAGTAGGCTGACCAGAAGGAGGCGGGAAATAATTCACCTGTAGACAGACATACTTTGTTATCAATGCCGTCGCTTCACTATACCACTTTACCCAGATCATCACCACTGTTTCTTCAATCATGAAAACTTAAAAATATCTGGAAAAATTCATCAATTCATTTTTAATTCAACTATTCCCTCATGAAAAATCTATTGTACTGGAACTTTGAGCCACAATATCAAAAAGTCACTCTCACTTGATACCTCGTATGTAAAGTTTTATTCTTTTGAAAAAAATTTGGAAAAAATGTGTCCGGAAAATTTTTGTTTTTTAAATATAACTTAGAATAATTTTGACACACGTTATATAGCCATTTCAATGATGTTTCTTAATTTTTACGCTAAAAAACTTTCAAAACAAAAAAAAATCAATTAAATATGTCAAATCAGTAAAAAAAATGTAGCAAAACCGTGACGTCGTTTTAAACTATTAGCTACAAAAAATTTATAAAATAAGTACCTCCCCTATAGAGAAGCGGGCTTCCACATGCCAGTGGAAGCCCGCATATATTATATATAATTCACAAGTAAAATATTTTTTTCTTCATGTAATCAGTTGAAAAAACGCCTCAAATTTCTGATAAAAAAATTAATAACAACAATTACCGACTTAAACTACAATTTTTAAAAGTTTTTACGCCCCAAAAAAAAATTTCTAATTCCAATAATTTCATTTTATCTATAAAAACACCCTTTATCCAATGATGGTTCCATCAGTAAGCCCATATAACGTGTAATTACAAGTCTCAAGATAGTCATCAAAATAAATTTTTTTTTTTTTCACCCTAAAAAAAAACAACTCACCAAGCTTGAAAGTATCTGGGTTCCAGTTGTCCAGAGTTTTCTCAAGCTGCAACAAAAAAAAAAAAAACATAATGAATTAGTACATTTGAAAAGTGACTAAGAATGAACTTAATTTGACCGCTGATAAATTATTGTGGCATGATACTACATGAAGTGGAAAAATCATCCGAGTGTGAAGGACTTTTCCCTCTCGAATTCCCAAGATGTAAATCCGATCACATATCTCATAGCAAGCGGGGAAAAACAAAGCAAGAGGCACGTCAGCGCAGAAAAAAAATCAGAAAAAAAACTAAAGATCTTTTGAACCTGACCTAAGCCTCGAGGAATCCTTTTGTCGTCGCATGCTCTTCGTGACGTGAATGATCCGTGTGGAAGACTCGTGGAATCGACACACGTTCAATAGTCGAACGTGCTCCCGATTACACCACGATGATATATCCACAAACAGTTTGGAATGTTCATCAGCCTATTATATGCCATATATACATTCCAATCTAAGCACTTGGTATAATTACATTTTTTTTCTTCATCCCTACATCATCAACAACATCCTTCTATACCTGATCATTAAAAATTACAATTAAAAATACAATCTTGATCGGCCATAATAAATATTTTACGACTTTACTGCGCGCGAGGATGAGAAAAAAATGCATTTAAACGATAGTAAAAATGAAAAATCATTTCCAATAATTTTCTCGGTTATATCGACACAACACGAGTGTTGTAACACGCCCACCCAGTGCTCTGGAAAAAAAATACGTCGCGTCTAGAGACTCAAAAAACTTCACGGTCAGTAACCTCACGTGCGCGCGCGCGTACTATACGTGACTGTCGCTGGATTACCGACCGACAAACTTGGTCCTCATCCTACAAAATAGCAAAAGCGTGGAGAAAGGATTCAATTATATCACTATAGCAGAACACGTGTGGAGAACGTGATGGTGAAGAAAGAAAGAAAAAAATTTCATTCGCGAGAGATCAATTGATCACTGGATACATAAGATATATAAATGTGAGATTTCTCTTCTATATATGATTAAGACCAGCTTTGTACATATACAATTGCGCCGACGACGATTGCGGGAAGTGAAATTCAACACTTTCTCAAGAGTTCCGGTGAGTGGGAAAGAGGGAGAAAATTGGTTTTATCGACTGAGTGGAAATTATGACAGTTGAGGACTTATTTGGATAGTTCGGTGATATCACGTGGGTGCGACTTGAGTTCTTATCACTCAATACATATCTATGGTGAAGACCTGAGAGTGGAATGAGGTTGTGTATACATTATGCGTGGCATTATGCACACATGTGTCAATTGTTATACATGAAAATGATGAGGAAGAGTCTGGGGGCGTTGAGCCAAGTAAAGCTTCATTATGTCGCGTTGGAAATTATTCAGGAGGGCCATTCCAAGACGAAAGATCTCTCGTACAGACAATTTACCGTTATGCGACACTGATAAAATGAATAATTGATTTTACATAAATTTTTGAGTGTCTATAGACTGTCAAAAAATATTTTTTTTTTTTTCTTAGGAAATTCATCCTGAGTAATATCAACGTAGATTTATTTCTCTATAAAATTCAACTCTGGCTTTTCTGATTGCAAAAATGTTTTAACATAATCTTTGAAATCATGTAAATTCGAGATATTTAAAAATAAATATTTGATTGTTTTTTTTTGAATAAATACAATCTTTGAAATATTTTCTAATAGTAATCATTAGTTAATTTTATAAATGAGTATTTATTTTTTGTTTGAAAACTCTTTTTCTAAATAATTGCAAAAAAATTGTTTAAAAAAAATTAATAACACCCCAAATTTTGAAAATCACGATTAAAACATTAATTTCAATTAATAAAAAAAATAAATACACAAAAAATATAAAAAAAAATAAAAATCAAAAGAATTTTTTCAAGTCAAAATAACTTTCGAAATAGCAATTTTTTCATTTTCTATTTTTTAAAACGCAATATTTTTCACATCTCTATAGTCTCATATAAATTGATGGTCGATTCGAGTACACGATATATAACATATATAGTGAATAGAAAACAATTTTTAATCTAAACTAGTAGTACATATACAATAATAAATATTAATGAGTTTAATGTAGCTCGTATAGCAGTCACGAAGGCATTATGCCTTGAAATGAATTTTAAAATGCATATAAGAAAAAAAAGAAAAGAAAAAACCAGCCGAGGAGGTAAGTGATGCACTCTATATACACGAGCGTCAATAACGTCAAATTGAATAACTAATTTTCAGCAAGGCCTGAGAAATGGTTTCAATCAGTGTTATATTGGCGACTATTGATTCGACGTAATCGATGGGATATAGAGGGGTAGGAAAATATATAGTGCAAAAAGAAACGAGGCAATGGAGGCAAGCCTTTTGCGCGACTATAATCGACGATAACGGAAATTAGTCGTAAATAAAAGCCCCTATCGCATTTCACGGGCGCACACTCCCAAGCACTCGCTTTTCATTCCTCACGGCTTAACCTATAACGCCAAGCGCAACGCCGCTAGTAAATTATAATCGAGCACTATTATATACCTACCGCGCGCGCAACAGGCTGATATATTCTCCACAGCCGCTTACTTAAACATTCTTGTAAATTCGTCGCGTCTGAATAATATTTAAATAGTTGCGAGCTATGCATCAGACAGTGCAGACAGTGATCGTTTGTCATGAAAACAAACGGTTTAAACCTATATGCCATATTGTCCCCATGTGGGCAAAACTCAGGTGTCTGATTTACCAACAAGTTGCATCCATAAATGATAATAACCGTCGCGTTGTTTTCATCCACCTTGCGTCGTGCGCCCAATGATAAATTATTATAAATGTATCTGCGAATTAGTTTCGAGGCTCAGCGTGATGTGATTGTGATAGGCAAAAAATTACTTGATTATTCATCGCCAAAAATTCCCATATTAGCAGTCTAGGCCGTTTATTTATTGCTTTAATAGATTCCCAGAGTAGAAAAAAATATCGAATTTTTTTTTAAACCTGTTTTGAGAAGAGTATTGTATTTTTTTGAGAGCTCAAACAATTTTGACCTTTTGATCTGCAGGTATTAAGTATTAAATCTATTTTAAAAAATACTTTAAAAGAAACTATATGAAATTTTTCGTTAAATATTGCAGATTTCATCTAACTATCATAAAAGGCTGAAACGCCTACCCCGATCAAAGACCTGGGACTTTTTATATATATATAGATATACAGATAGATATTCTAAAAAATGTTAGATTTAAATGGTAAGAATCTAATTAATCTGAAATGATTTTTTTCCAACGAAAATTCCACTTTTTTAAATTTATTTGACAATTTCGAAGTTTTTAAGTAGTAAAACCTATATTACGTCAGCCAAAAAAATTGTTTTCAAGTTGAATCATTTTTTAGAATGAAATTAATGATTTTAAATAGAATTTTGAATGGAAAATTTTTTAGCACAAATCTCAAACAGAGTTGAGAAAATCACGACTTTTTCGCCATTTTTCCAGTTTTTTTACAATAACTCGATAAATAAGCACAATAATAAAAAACATTATGAATGATGAATTATTTCCCATAAAATTTTCTTAAAAAAAACATTCATGACTTTTTTTTCGTATCTCAGTTATTTTTCAAAATATTACCGATTTTTAAAAATTTATAATTTTCAAAATATCTCGAAAACAAGGCAAAATATCAGAAAAATCTATTCTATATTTTTTGTACAAAATCAAATTTAAAATAATTTTTATCTCTTAATATTTTTCACTATCTCACTTAATTACCAAATTATCACCGAAAAACCCAAAAAAAAAAATCCTAAAAACAGTGTTATATCCTTTACAAAATTTTCTTTTCCAACTTCCTAATAAAAAAAATTTTTTAGTATAAAAAAAAAACAAATAAATAACCTATTCAAACACACACTAATAAAATTTCCGACTAAAAAACGTGAATGCCACGTGGAGACTTATATCTCAACCTCCTGAAGGCACGAACTCCATAGATAAATATACGAAGAGAAGTTTTGAATGACATATATCCAACTAATACAAAGCCTAAGCATAAAGTGATAACCAATGCCAGTATATCAAATTGCCCATATCGAAAGCTGGCGCTCTGTAAGCATCACTTGATCGACATTAAAACCGAGAGACATCCGAGCCATACACACACTCACAGACACGAAGTCATAATAACAGAGAGAATATTTATCGTCGCATTGATAGAATAGCCACAGTACTCGGGCTGAAAATAATGATTTTGCCTTTTACTACGCAAGATAATGGAGAGTTGGAAGCCAAGGGAATTTATGACAATTACTATGTGCCAGACAACGGCTCGATATGGACTCTGTGCAATTAGCCATGTGGTTCTATGCGCCGCAAGTTCACTGCCACACGCCTATAAGCCCAGGGAGAAAGTAAAACTGCCTTAAAAAATCGTCAAGTGCAATTTAACTCTCTCATTGACCTTGCAAAAAACTCTGCCACGACCTCTCACAGGCTCTCGATCGATTAACTGGCAAAATCGCCGTTCCTCGTAATCAAGCACAGAGGAGAAAGTGTAATTGGACCAGGAGAAAGAAAAAATCTCAAGGAACAATCACGATACACACTGAAATTCATGAGCTCAAATGAATAATCGCGTTTTTACATGGATTGGGCGTTGAATAAATAAAAATCGTTCGGACCCAACGAAGAAAAGTTGGTTTTCGTGTGAAACAAGTGGAAAGCACGTGTTTGGACATATGACGCCAGTAAGAGTGTATGCAGAGGAACGTGCGAACGAGGTGACTGCTCCATAGACACACAGGAGACACATTGACTTTCTCCTCTGGCCGCCGCCGCGCACACATGAGAAATAACACACGGTCGTGCAAAAAAAAAAGAGAAAAATAATAAAAACACGTCTCTCAATGCCTTGAGCGCAACATCCGGAGATCTGGTTGATTAATGCGTAGACGTGTGCCCTGAAGCACCTTTTTTTCCACCTCCCTCATTCTGCGGTGACGTCTCGACCAAATGGACACGATGAGCAATATGCGGATAGTGTTCTGCTTGATAATACATGCGGCTTGGAATTACCGCACGCATCGATGCTCAATGCTTGTTTCTTCAATGAATTTCCCCCCTCAGGTTTTAATATGTAAAATTTTACCAGAAAAATTGGATTTTTCACGAGATTTTTTTCTTCTAAGAATAGGAATAAATTGAAAAATTGATTTGACGTATTTATGACAGTGTTGAGGTGATAAAATAGTTTTATATAGAGTTGACAAGATGACTTTCACGTTTCTAATTAATGTGAAAAGTTGGTTTCTACGTCTGAGTCATTTAAAAACGCAAGATTTGTAGAAATTTTCTACTTTTTGTAGTAAATATACTCAGATGACGAGTCAACTGGATTCTGAGTAATTTATTCGATTTAATTTATAATCAGAATAAAATTTAATTTTTAAATCTCTCCCGAATAAAAGTGAATTTGATGACGAAAATTCCAATAATCTTTTAAATCAAATTTTCAGGCTAAAAAAATGTTTTTTCACGATCTCTTTCATAATAAAAATATTCCCAAATCTAAGTATCGAATTTATAGAAGAAAAAAATATTTCGCATCATCAAAAACTTGTATTCAATAAACACACTGAATATCGAGATAAATTTGCAGTATAAATCTTATTACCAAGATGCAAAATAAATAGTCAATCGAGATATTTCATAAATAAATAAGATCTTTTGCACAAATGCAGGCGCATAGTCTGGAAAAGTGTATGAAGCGAGCGCGAACGAGCAAGTCAAGTTTTGCCAGGTGCAAAAACGTAATTTACGAGCAAAAGAGAGACCTCGTGTGCAACTGCGATCCCAGTGGAGTACTTCCATCTCTCGTCTTTTCGCAGACTTCATTGCAACGCGCGATTGAAGTCAAGTTTTCCCACAAGGAGTTTTAGTTCTTTTCAACGATGATGACGACGACGACGATAATCGCGGCGCATGATTTCACATCAATTTCGACTGAGGAATGAGTACTTGCTTGATTGCACATTTAATTGCCAGACTAGAGTGATCTCGATTGAAATTAGTGTCAAATAAACGTCGAGGTATATGCGTTGAGCTATAAGCTTGAAATTGGTTAATTTCACCGAGGGTAATATTTTTTTTTTCCTCCACTAATTAACATCACTGTCGCCACACAATTTTGTAGGTAATATATTTCCTCCCAAAGGGGAAAAAGATTGTGTGTGACTCCTCGAGGTCGTTGTGGTTAAGTTTGCAGCCTTGACGTGTCTTCTTTCCCTCCGTCATGGAAGAACATTCCATTTGAAAAAATTTTTTTTTGATCCATCAACTACCTACCCAAGAAGAAATATCTTTCTTATATCCACTTACTCAAGTTTTTGCGTAAATTTGTGGTTTTACTCCAATAAAACCCCGTTCAATGTGCATTTTGCTCACGATACTTGATGTAATTTATATCCCAAAAACAGCAACAACAAAAATTTACCAATATACCGAATAAAATTGATAATTCGCCCTAGCTAATCTCAAAAAGACATCATGTTTTTTTTTTTTGTTAATGTTTTAATAACTCTGTAAATAAGTAAAATAATAAAAAAATGTTGTCTGGGTCAAATGATAAGAAATTTAACTCTCTAAAAACAATATAAAATGAAATTTTGCGATATTTTTTTTTTTTTTTGGTATTGAGATATTTTGAAAAATATAAATTTTTTAAAATCCAAAATTCCTCAAAAACTAAAATAGATATAAAAAAAATTGTTTAACGTTTTTTGTAGAAAATCTCATTCCCAATAAGTTAAGTCTTATGACTTTTTTTGTTATTTTTTTTATTTACTGGGTTATCGCCAAAAAACTGAAAAAAATCACGAAAATTGCGAAATCTCCATAGGATATTATCCCCTTGAAAAATTTCAGCAATTTTTTTTCAAGTCAACCAAACGTCTTATAACTCATCCCAGATATGTACGTTAATATAAATAAAACACAAAAAGATACTTAGCAAGTGTTAATTTAAAGAATTTTTGACCACACACCCTTTTGAATATCTTGACGCGATTTAATCCAAAAAAGAAATTAAACGAAAAAAAAAAGTTTTTCTTCGATGAATCTCAAGACGAAAATTCAAAAGACTCTCTGGTGCACAGGAGCGCGAACCTTTTTAATTTTACGAGGCAACCCAGTCGTTCGGCGCATCGGCAACTTGTAAAGTAAATATTTATGAGGGTGCTAACCACCGCCATCACTCATCCCAACTCGTTAATCCTCCTTTGCTGCTTGAGAGAAGACCTCTGTTTGCATTCGTGCCTCTCGGCATCTTGCAACCTTCAAATAAGTAAATAAAAATCCTCCCCAAAATCCCGCGACGTGCCTTATCTCAAATCTAAATAACAGCCTAAAGGATCATATTTGGTTTTGCCCATTTTCACCTGTCCCGCGCCGTCGTCACCTTTGAAAAATTCACTCCGCGACTAGTCTAAGCAGTGCTACCATCTAGCAACTCAATCGCGTACTCGCACCACTCAGTGGGTACACTAGAGTGCTTCAACTATACAGATTATAAATATAAATATATCCACAATTTTTTTCAATAAAAAAACCTTATTTCTAACCCGGACATAAAATTTTTCTTATCAATAGACAAACTAAACTGTGTTAACACAAAATAAATTTAGTAAATTAATTTTGTGCAACATTTTTCAGTAATTTATCAATTTTTTTGACGTAAAAAAATTTTTTTACTCATTAAAAACAAGTGAATTTTATCATTTCCATGCTATTAATTTAAATAACACATGAAATATCATTTTTTCTACAAGATAAACTATGTAAAAAATTTGTTTTTACATCTTTAAATTTTTATTTTCCTGTTCAAGATGTGAAGCATCAAAAATACATTCAATTTAATAATAATAATAATAACTTTACTGCTTGTTTATTTGAAGGTAAGCTCACCGGTCTTGAAATAAGAATATTTTCTATTTGATTTATATCGAAAGCAGCTTGAAAATGATAAATTTACAGTTTGTGATATTTAAATCACTCAGAAAATTCTTACACACATAAATCTCAGTGAAAAATATCATAAAAATTTGTAATAATTTAAATAAATGGTATTTTTTCCGATAATAAAATGTAATAATCTTATAACATCGATAAACCGTATGATTTTTTGACTTGTAGACATGACAGAATATTTTTAAGGCGATTGAAAAATAAAAATAAATATTGCATTGAAATTTTTTTTCCCCTGAGATATGTTGTGAAGACGTTTTAAGATGAGAAAAAAAATCTAAATCACACATTTAGAGAATTCAATTATTAATTTAAGTAAAAAAAAAGTGGACTCACCCTTTCACAAAAGTCAGCGCTGACTCGCACAAGATCATCGAGCAATTTAAACAAGATCTCGTAGTGCTCAGGATGATTTCGAGCGAGAGGACGTCCATACAGCTCCTTTGAGCTGCGCAGAGTCTCACGATACTCGTCCTCGGCGTGCAGCAGCTTCTCGGTCGCTCGATATCGTTTGTCCGTGTCTGCAATTAAAAATAATCAGATGATTGGATCGAATATAGGCGCGCAAATAAATATGATTTTACCTCCGGTAGGATTGTACTGTCGAGCTGCGTCCTCGATGAGTAAAACCTCGCCGTGAAGCAACGCAACGTCGGCTGCAGGATCGACCTCGGCTCGGGACCCCGCCAAAAGTAATCTCGGACGACAGACACGGTATTTCAGGAGCACAGGGGCAACCAGTGCTGACACGGGTCCTGGCGAAACTGCGCCAAGCTGGAAAAAAAAATTCTTTAATTATTATCAAGGTTTATTTACACTCATAAAATACCATAATTTTTTTATTTTATCAAACATGACCCCAAACGCTAATTATAATTTTTTATACTTAATTTTACTAGTGTAATTATATGTTTTATTGATCGAATTAATTCGAGATTTATAGTATAACGAGTGTTACTAACAAATTTCAACCATTTTAGTTCATTCGATTTTTAGGACCTTCACTGAATTTTTCAATGCGCGATATTTGAAACAAAAAATAAAATATATAAACATATATAATTCAAAGCTTAATAAAATGAAATTTTGATACGAATCGAGTGTAAGTATGAGAAAGGTGTATAATCAAGAAATATAATTCACGAATGAAGAGGAGTGAGCCAGAGACCCCTGGAATTCCAAATCGGATTTGAGAGTGAACGTGGCTCGTCCTCCTTGGCCCACGACCTTGCAAGAGTTCCTCACGAAGGAATTTTTATTTGAAAAACAAATCAGGATGAGACGAATAAGATAAAGAGCGCGCGATTATATACTCCACACCCATTCATCGCAAAATATTAAAAGCATCAATCGATATAGTGAGAAAATGGTGTAGCAAACGACAGTAACGAGATCCGGAAAGTATCGCCATCAGAAGTCAAGTGTTTGATCTTCAACTTGCGCGCACCTTCTTCTTGACACATCTTCGATTTGCCCTCAATCACCCACTGAATATATGTATACCTATAGTACCCGCCCACTTTGACTTTTAATAAGACCAAACCGGAACGATAAAGTTGAAAGTAAATTACATAATCATCCTGATGGTCTCCTCTTGCTTTTCGATTTGCAACGATGAGACAATCTCCTCTCTCTCTCTCTTTTCTCATTTTTTTTTTCATCAGTAAATTTTTTTGTCGGCCCCCTTTAACACCACACGTCTAGCTTGTTGTTTTACTCATGCATCCAAGTTATTTATACGAATATCAGGATTGTAAATAATAAATAATATTGTATATGTACGTGTCTAAGTCGCGAGATGAAACTTGTTTCTACCATTTCATCTCTATTTGCTTGAATGCAGCGGCAGCCTGTCTTTCTATACTCTATACTCGTATTATATACCTCCTGGCGTGCCAATTATAAATAAAAATGTCATTTGAATTAAGTCGTTTTTTCCACCAATTAAAATCTTTACCAACTTAAATCTATTTTTAACCTCTATTTCTTCAGTGTATAAATAAATAAATAAAAATATACACCGTAGATATATGAGAATTATGATTATTTTACAAGTTTCAAGATGTCAGATATTAATAACATTGCGGATTTTTTTTTATTTTAGTTTTTTTTTTTAAATATTTGAATAACGGTTAAATTCTTTGGAATTCGAATGTCGTAATCTTCTGTCATAATCGTCAAAAATTAATTTTTAGAATTTTTTTTTACTTAAATATTTCATTTAGTTGTTTTAAATTTTATAATTTTTAGGAAATTTATGAAAAAAGATACCCCAACAATTACATACCCCTTCTGTCAAAAAATTTCACGACAAAAATGACAGTACAAAATTTTATTGTTTGTAATAAATTGAAAAAAGTTATTGGAAATTTCATTTGCAAGAGATTTGAGTTGTATATTCATTTTTTATCGGCTTGTCCCGATTTATATTTTTATAGTTAGATATCTAGATTTCCACGACAAAAAACAGTCAAAAATTGATTTTTAATCTAATAATTATAGTTATTGATGTTATTCTTTGTTTTAATATGCCTATTTTTATAAACTTGACAAAAAAAAAATATCATCTGCACAATAATGTACATATTGATGAACTATAATGTTGTTAAAAAAAAATACGGAAGCAAAACAAAGCAGCAGCAGGAGTGCAAAAGTTATTCTCTCACACATTGACACATAAACATAGCATCCTGCCCCTCCCAGACTCATTATGAGACACAATGAGCGTCGTTACATTGATCACGCTTAGCATAGTCAGAATGCCAGCAGCGGAAGAGTGACTGCATATATATATTCCAACAGTTGAGATTCATTTCCATGAGTTTACATGATTTTCTTATTGAACTATTCGCAAGACAATGGGCTATAGGATTAATAAAACTTGGATTGAGAATAAATATCCATCTAATAAACTCAGGAAAGAATATTAATCGAGTATTACAATTTAAAAAAATCATAATACCTATTAATAATATATAGTTCCACAATGCGAAAAAAAAAAAAAAAATTCTCAAGAGCATTCGATGATGATTGGAATAATTTATCACCTTGAATTATCATTGTAATAATAAATTACGAGCTAGAATCAAATTTCACATGACTGACATTGGATATCTACGATCAATAATTTTTATTTGCAGACTTTTGTAAGTATATACTATAGACAAATTGTTATTCAGTGATGGAAAGGGATCTAATTGGGCCAAGCTGTACAACGATGGCTCAGCCTGTTACCAATGATCCGCATCAATCACATCATGAAAGAGCGCACAATGCCAGGCATCAACAGTGAAAGGACACTACAATGGCAACTTTTCAATGATTAATGCTACTTTTAGAATAAAATATACTTTTTTTTCGTTTAATCTTGTTTTTACTTTTAATGTAATCAATAAACATCCAATTGGACGCACAATTAAATGGTGATTAACGGACGTATGGAACAGACGTATTAAATTAATTGATTAATTAATTCTTTTTATTCAGCAATTAAATTGGACTCTAAAATTTTGTGTGTTTAAATATTGTATAAACAAATTGTCATCATTGAAAAGAAATTTTTTTAAGAAAGAAATATTTCATGAAAAAAATTATGAATATTTCTTATTTTTTTTTTTTTTATAAAAAAATCGGTAAAAAAAAATTCTTTAAATTGTTAAAAAAATTTCAAAATTGTATTTTAAATGATTTAAAAGATGTTTTGTTAAGAAAGGACGAAAAAAAAATTTTTATCAAACTTGGAAAAAGGTACTCCTTGGAAATTTAAGGGTTTTTGTGTTTTTTTCTTTAGTTTTTTAACAATAAATCGATAAATCAGCGTTATAATGAAAAAAGTTATAGAATTTAAATGATTTAGTATTAAATCAGTATTAAATAACTCGTTTAGTTACTGAATTATCCGCAAAAAAAAAACAAAAAATAAAATTTTTATCTTCATCAAATGCACAAAAAAAGTCATTATAAACTTGATTGTTTAGTATAGCTGTGACCTCAACATTGAAATGTTTGTTTTTTCGGTGTAAATATAAACTCTATACCACGACAAAGACCTTCAAAGTATTTTAAAAGCCCTAAAATGGTATACCAGATTGTATCAGCAGGTGAGTTAAAAATTCTGTGAAGATAACCAATAGCTTTGTATCTCAATTTATTAGTGTTCAAGTCATTCACCCCAAAACGATCATCACTGAACCACGATAAAATTCCAATGGAATAAAATGAAAATCACTGAATTAAATCGATAATAAAAAATTCGATCAAAATCTGCCCTAAAAATCATTTTAAAAAAAAACTATTATAATTGAAATATTAAATTATTCGACAATTTTTAGTGAAAAAAATAAAATTAGACGGTTAAAAAATTGTTTAACGAGTAAAAAAATTATTTGTCCATTTTATAGTTTTATCAGAATACGCCTCTTTAGATGAATGGGCGGTCACTGATAAACCAATTGAACGTGAAACATGATCTCCCTCATTATCACACTGTCATTACGAAATAATGAAGCATCTTCCGATGGATTATTCTTGAAAACCGCTATCCTATATTATATATACAAACCCCGAGATAAACCTATACCTGCCTGATTTTTATTTATGACCATAATATAATCCTCATTATCTCCAGGGCAATCACGAAAGTTTTCTAGATATATAAATTGAATCTCCGAGAAAAATAAATTTTTCAAAATTTTAATTAATTGACTTTCTCTAGTAATTTTTGTTTTTTTAATTTTCAGTGAATCATCATCGATGATGGCACTGATAATAAAATACTGCTGTTGTAAGTGAATGCAACAAATTTAACTTTCTCACTTTTGACTTTCGTCCAAGTGACAACTAACCAAAATAGTGCCCATCTATTTCAGCAGATTGAATTTCATCCTTGGCATATAGAAAGTATTATTTTAACAATTTTAATTTATAAAAAACGATAATTAATCATTTTTTTCATAAAAAAAAAATGACAAATTTTGTAAACTGTCATATGCATAGGGAAATTTATAAAAATATCTCATAAACGATGAATTTTACGAAAAAAATTGTAGATACATTTTTTATAAACAATTAAATTCTCTAATTTTTGTTATCTATGATTTTTTTTTCTAGGATCAATTTTCCAGGTCAAATTTCATAAACAATGCACATTACCGAAAAATTTATAGTCAAATGCCCGATTTTTTTGTATCAATGTCTTTTTTTTCTAGAATAAATAATTTACGAGTAACAGTAATGTAAAAATCCTAAACTCATGTATATGAGTCATTGGTAAATTTATTGAGGTTAATATAATTTCCAATGGGATTTTTATTGCAAAATAAATAATAATATTTAAATTTTTGACACAGATAAAAAATAAAATTTCTTAGAACATGACAATAGAGTCTGAACAATATTTCTCCTTCCGTTTATTTAAATAACTCACGTAGGCGAAACACGATCAGAATCACGGCACAACACGCGAGAGAGGGATATCGGATTTAAAAAAAAATAACGTCATCGTCCACAACGACGATGAGGAGGTTGAGGCAAAGGCGAAAAAGGAAATCAAGTGAGTTCCAATGCAATGAGCCACAGAGTGAGTAGCCCAATGCCGAGATATTTAGACGCGAATTTCAAAGTATGATAAATAATTGATCGAGTGAGATTGCTTGGTAATTAATTGTCTAACCCATTGTCCCACCAAGCATAACGAATTATGCAGAACAAATATACTACCTTCCTCTCTCGCCCATATGCAATCATATTGTACAAAAGCAATAAAGCATTCCTCAACTACTCGATTATTTGCGCCTGTTGCTCCACTTAATCTGTTATCTATCACACATAAATCCGCACACTTCTAATCGCAATTGAAAATTTAGAAAAAATATTTAAATATTTTATTTCTCCACAATGAAAATTTGTTTTCTGCCCTAAAAGACGGAGAAATAATTAAAATAACTTAAAAAAAAAAAACGATATAAAATTTTTTTTACACCCTTATACGTCGTTTTCTCAAATGACAAATAATTTTAATTATTTTCCGGACTTCAAGGGATGGTCTACCCATGTGAATTCGATGTATTAATTAATTAAACATCTCTAAAATGACTATAGCATCTAAAAAAAACTTCAATACACGATATATCAAATAAAAATTCTATCTATTTTTATTTTTCTATCAATAGACGAAAAAAAAAACCAAAAATTCGCGAAAGTAAATAGATTTCTACTATTTGCGTAATTATAAATCATAAAAAAACATTTAAAAAAAAACCATAAATAAGAATAAAATAAATATTTCTTCAATCCGTTTGAATTGATGTTAAATGTCAGGGTTCGAAATAAATTATCATAAGTCAATAAAAAAGGACAATTGCATGAGAATTGATAAGTGATAAAAACAAGCTAGACTAGGCAATGACTTCAATACTTAGCATATACCAGGAGAGGTTACCGTTATTATAATGGTGAAAGTAGCTCGCGCCCTGATGGCGCAAAATTATCGACATTTCACTCGATGTTTGTGTATACAGTAAATTTTTTTTTTTCCTTCTGCAGTACAAAACTTCTCAATGAATACATGCAGATTACAATCAAGATATCGCCACTAACTACTGTCATAAAACACAAACGGATGAGGAATCAAGTGAGATTTTGATGCGTGAGCGTGAATTTCATCCGTTAATTTCTTTATTCTTCATGTACGCCTACACATTAAGCCAACCTATACAATTATATTTGTCACTGTGTCCGTTACACACGCGAAAAAAAAATAGTTCAAGGAAAGTTTGTGATTTTTATGGCGCTACACACAAACTATAAGTGCTGCATCCACAGCGCCGTTATGCGAATCTCATTATTTCCGCCAAGTGTCTTCAACTCTTTTTTCTTTTAATCTATATTTTTTCCTGCAATAAATAACCTCTTTCACCGTATGAAACTCTAATGAATTTTTGTTTTTTCTTACTTATAAATACCGACACAGCGAGTGTAGATGATTGATTTCCCTAATTTGTGTAAATTACTTGAAGCTAATGAATTATTAGCATCGTGAAAAGTAAATCGCCTGTGGGTAAATCATACTTGCATACTCATAGTTCAATCAAACTCATCGTTTATCACAATTATCGTTTATTTTGCTGAAAGGTGTGACACGTAAGATGCAGCAGCATCAACGCACCGCTATTCACATCCGCAACGACGACGTTGTGATACCTACGCGCCATCAACCATGTATAGGTACTTGCTTAGATATATAAAAGCTCGTGCAAGCTGACAGGGTGGAATTTTCAATATAAATTCCACCAAAGATTACATGAGTTATATACCTTTGTAAATGATCTTGGCAATATTCTCTAAGTTAAATTAGTTTTCACTATAGAAGAAACAATAAACCTCTAGCTCAACCATCAATATATTTTGTGAGGGTAATTAAAATTTTTTAGAAACATCAAACAGATGTGAAATATTATCACAAAAGCATCATATATAAACCACAAATTTTTAAGAAAAAAATTTTTAACATCCAAACGATGTCAAAAATTTTTTTTAGGTAAATGTAAGATTGAAAAAAAAATTTTCAACGTTTGAAATCAGGTAAATTCATGTTATAAGCAATAATCAGGTGTTATTAGATATTTCTATTGGTTTTACGTGGACTAGATTAACTGATAGAACCCTCAGAATTTTTTTTAACCCCAAAAACATAGACTAATCGATCTTATACAACTCATAGAATTGTTTCAGACTCTTCAACGTAGACCGGAGTGATCGGATAGAACCCTCACGAAAACAAAACACCCTTAAGACGTGAATTAATCCAATTAATACAAGTAGAATTATTTCAAATTCGAAAATTTTGTTGAAAATGATGTTGGATGTATACTATCATTAATTACGAATGAAAATTTTGGTCTAGGCATATTTGACTTAATATGAAATTGCTGTACTATAGATGTAAAATTGTTCAAAGAACATTCTAAAATTATTCCACACTCTATATATCGGCTTTATTTGACCGCAAAAAAATGAAAGAACACGACATAATGGACTTTTACAGAACCAATATTTTCTAAGAATTTTTTCTGCACTTCTACTTAGGACCTTCCACAATCCTGTATATTTTTAACAAGAAGATTAATTCTAAATGTCGCTAGTTAAGAAATTAACAAAACAAAATTTTTTTATATAAACTAAAACTTTGTAAATTCATTATAAATAATGAATTGACACTTTTGTCATCTGAAGAAAAAAAAATCTAAAATTTCCAAACAAAATGGTGTAATAGATTAATCAATATCTCCATAAATTTAAATACTAAATTAAGATGTTATAAAACAATGTTTAAAAAAAAGCACTTAAGATATTGGCAAAACTGATCGATATCTCCTAATGACTTTTCAGTCAATAAAGTTACAACATTGTTGGCAGTGCACCGCCTTTGGGCACTCTTATTATTATAGTGAGACAATAACGCTTATGAAAATGATGCAATTAAGTTGCAGGAGCAATTAAAATTCTAGGTCAAATACATGAGCTAGTCGATTAGTGAGAGCATCTTGAGCGAGGATTCTCAGTGATTTTAGCATAATTGCAATATAATGGTGATTCACAACAACCATTGAGCAAACAGTTAGATGAATGGACGATGCGATGGTGATAAGAAAATGTTAGCTCTGTTGTCGATCGTTTTTACAACACAGTCTACAATCTCCCTTACAGTCAAAGTGACTGATTGACTTTTCAACACACGTATTTCACAATCTTTCACGTGAATGAGCTCAAGGGAAAAGGAAAAAAACACACCGACTGACGACTATTATAAGTATGTACAAAAGACGCACGGGGGTATATGTGTGTAATAATAAGACACGAAATTATTTTGAATGTAATTGGACACATCATGAATATAATTAGCCACGTGGAACACTATTAGACATTGCAGCACGACAAATTTTTCTTGTTCAACTCATGACATACACGGGCACCTATGTACGCAATTAGTCAACATTTAAAAAATAATTTCAATTTTTCCAACGTGTGAATTTTAAGTTTTACATGAATGGAAATTATTTTAAAATACTTTTTTCCAATTAAAAATAATTTTATATTCAAGAAAAATCAAATGAAACTGAAAAAAAAAAACGTTTCAGCAAAAAATTGAGACTTTTTTACTTGCTAATATCTTGATAAGGATGCAAGTTTGATAAATTTTGATAATGACCTTTTTTGTAGCTAATAAAATTCTCTACAAAAAAGATCTCTTATGAAAAATTTTTATATTCTATAGTTTCGAAGATATTTTGATTTAAATTAGCAAAATTATAGAGACGAGAAAATGACAAGAAATGAATTCAATCAGCAGTTATATTTTTCTAGAATTTCTCCCGCACATCCTGAGTATTCCACAGGACATGAAATTGCTCTAACAAATTAAGAAATGTCTGAAGGACCTCGTAGGATGATTCCACACTCTGAATTTTATTCTATTCAACCGCGAAAAAATTCTAAAGAAGAAAAACAAACGAGAAATTGATTTCGACCGAAGTTACATTTTTCAAGAATTTTTTCGGGACATTTAACAATTAAATTTTTTTATGTTATAAATTCCCACAAGCAAAGAGACATTTCTAGCATGTGCAGCACACGAGAAAACTTCATAAATAACCCTTGATTTATATTAAACGATGAAACCCCATCCATCAAACTGCAACGGTAAGAGCAAGAAAGAGCAGAAATATGATAAAATTAAATTTTCCAACACGATTTAAGAGGACTTTAACTGTTCTAACTTATGTTTAGATGTATATACGTAGTTCTAGGAGATAGTTGTGAAATATTTTTGACGAAAACTTCATGGAAAGCATCGCGATCTCGCACTATCTTCAACTTTATCGCGCAAGATCGAGCGAGGACCGCGCCTGAGTTCACTAACGTGGAACGAACGCAATAAATATTACACATATACGGACAAACACACGTTTAAGCGCGGTCACGCTGGTTTTTGCAGGCTTCGCGATAGAAATCGCTACTTCTCGTATTATCTTCAGGTATTTTGCCAGCCTAATTACCAACAGTAATAAATAAAAATTTTCGAAAATCAGTAATTCTATTAATTTACCCATCTGAAGAAAATAATATGACAAAAACATATTATTAAATAATTAAAAACATATATTTACAGCAAAATATGTAAGGTATTTATAAAATATTCGTGATTTTTTCACGATAACTCGGTAGATAGAGGAGATATCAAAAAATCTAATTAAAGTTGAATGATTGAGAATTAAATTTCCGACAAAAAATGTTGAATAAAATTTTTTGTATCTCTTAATTTTTAAGAAATTTCGATTTTTTTTTTTTTGAAATTTTCATTTTTCAAAATATCTTGAAAACGAAGCAAAATATCATAAAAATTTATTCTACGTTTTTTATAGAAAATTAAATTTCCTATTATTTAACTCTTATAAGATTTTTTATTATTTTGTTTATTTATCGAGTTATCGCCAAAAAACTAAAAAAAAAACTACAAAAAATCACAAAAATACTAAACTTCCTAAGGAATCTACCTCAAAATATTGTTTTCTATTGACTTAAAAGTAAGGTCGTACCTGTTCAAGGTCTAAAAATCTCTATGCATCGCGCAGCCAAGATTTTTATGCAAATTTTCTATTGTCTTGAATTGTTACATCGTTTCCGCAATGCAACGTCACTATTGACGGTCATTTATGTTAATAATCCGAGCCTTATTTAATTATTAAGATTAAATTTTTCTTAAAAATTCCTTGGAATAATAATAAAAAGAAAAATTGTTTTGACATATCAAGTTTTTCTTCGTCTTCGTCATCGTCGTCAATGATATCACGAGCTGTGTGTGGTGCGTTAATTAATGAATTTTCACTTGAAGGAATTTATTTGCTTGAGAAAATGTATTCCTTTGAAAAACGTGACGTGATCTACTGATGGACTGCAGAGACGTAAAAGTGTTTACGATGCATCATCAATTATACATTAAAGATTCATTAAGGTGATCTTGTAGAATTCCTCGCGATATATTGCTGCAAAAGCTCGCGCATCGAGCTCGATATCACGATTATAAATTTTTTATATATATGCATTATCTGTCTATATATATTCGTATGTTATTATTCAGCGTGTAATAACATCAATGAAATAATAACGATATACCATTGGAGATTGATGATTGTGATAGTTGGTCTTATCTATTGATTGTACGTGTTGAAACACTCGCCTTTGCTTCCCTTGAGCGTTTTCCCGGTATTATAATTGCGAAAAAACGTCGAATATATATTTTATATTTCAAAAATCATACTATAAATTTATGCATATATATTTTACCTTTGATTTAAAGAAAATAATGCAAAAAAATTTATATTAAAATTTTTTATAATGAAATTTTGCAAAAATAAATTTTATAATCAACAATAACTCAGTAAATATATGAGATATAAACAAATATTATAGTAGTTCAATAATTGGTGGTCAAATTTCCTACAAAAAATGTAAAATAAATTTTTTTTATATCTCGCATAGTTTTTGAAAAATCTTAAATTTTTCAAAATATCTTGAAAACAAAGCAAAATATCACAAAAAATTATTCTACATTTTTTATAGATAATTTAATTTCCTATCAATTATTTTCTATAACTTTTTTTGTAAAATCAATTATTTATAGAATTATCGAAAAATTAAAGAAAAAAAAAATTTTTTTCCATACGTTCTCTTGGCATTTGTATATTTTTCTACAAAATCCAAGCGAGAAAACATCATGCCTAATATGTTAAAAGATAAAAAAAATTGTCCTTGGTTTTACGGTGTCTCTAAGTTGTGTGCAAACGCTCAACATGGGGAGAGATTGACGAGGCAGCTTCGTCAAATTGTGTCAACTGCGTTCCACGAGACTCTTGGCTGCATTTGTTTCTTTTTTTCTGTCTAATTTCGCATGAGAAAGCCATTGATTGCGACAATGTATATATAAAACGAGTGCGCACATTGAAGAGATGAAAAAAAAAAAAAACTCAAAAGAAATTATCAGGGACGTATATAAATTTATCAGAGCACGTTGACACTCAATCAGAGAAAGAGAAACCGAACCGCGCGTGGAGTGTTGGGATAAGGTCGAACGCAGTCGGCATTCCAAATATCTGCAGTAAAAAAAAAAAAATCTTGTGTAAAAACATCGGCGCGAGGTCCTGATGGCAACCGCAATCAAAAAAAAAACCAGGATAGAAATACCAAAACGTCAACAACGTTGATATCTGATGTCTGAAACATTGTTTATGATTGAGGATCCCTTTTGGATATAACCTTGGCTTAATTTTTATTTTTATTTATTTTTTGTTCTCGCGCCAATATATAAAAATCCGGAATTGCCAGACAAGATGTAAATCCCGGGGACATGTGATGGAGATTTACCTTTCACTTTCGAGATCAATGTTCGATAAATTATCGATGAATACTATACGATTTCGATTTAGCAGAGAAATTTTTTTTAAATTACCTTTCATAAAAAAAAGAGTTTTGAAAAAAAATTCACTAAATTTCTATCTATAAATTTGTATTAATTTTTTTTTTCTCTCAAAATTTCAAGTCCAATTTTTTTTTAAATTTTTTTATGGAATGAAAAAAAAATCGATAAAAATTGTTTTTTTTTTGGGTAAAAAAATAATAATTGATGATTGAAATTTTGATTCATGATAAAAAATAATCCGCAGCTATATTGTGGCAGGTTGAGTCTGATTTACGAGTATTTCCTGTATCCTTTGCATGAGAGAGTCAATGATAGAGAGGCAACAAGCCACAACATGTTACTTCACATATTCAAATCCCCCTTCGTGAATGTAATCAAGAATTTATAACCATCGACTAATTACGAGTCAACGACAAATATTTGTTGTCGTATACCAAGAGATCGAGAAAGAGAGAAAGAGAGCTTCCTGATAGCAATGGAAATCTGCAACTATAATTCATTATGACGCCAATGACAGAAATAATACCTCAATTGACTCTATGAATAATCAAAGCCCTTCAAACCAACTAATACAACAAAAAATTCATTCATAGAAATATCAATCTAAATAATTTAGCAATAGAAAAAAACCTTAAAAAACAATAATCAAAAAGCATTTCCATTTATAAAAATCAACTAAAATGAGTTTTAAGACGTTTAATGAAGATAAAAAAAAAAATTTCATAATTTTTTTCCAGTTTTTTGGTAATAACTCGGTAACTAAGCGAGATAATAAAAAATTTTATTCAACCTAAATAAATTGTCATTAAATTATCTACAAAAAATGTTAAATAAATTTTTTTTGTATCTCTCTCGATTTTTGAAATATTACAGATTTTGTGAATTTTTAATTTTTGAAAATATCTCAAAAACAGGGTGAAATATCAAAAAAAATTATTCTACATTTTTTGTAGAAAATTTAATTCCCTATCGATTTTGTTGTATAACATTTTTTATTATTTCGTTTATTTACCGAGTTATAGAAAGAAAATCAAAAAATTTCCAGAAAACAGTATTTCTCACTGCAAGAAAATAATAATTTTTAAAATATAAAATCGAATGGCAATGGAAAATTGACAATTACATTAACAAATAAGTGTAGAGGAATTATGGAAGCACAAGGCCTAATGGAAATTGAGCGTATATCGATGGTATAAGAGGTCGGGGCCTGTCACGTAAACACACATAAAATGATGTCTCTGATTGCAACATTCTTTAGAAGAGTACTCTGCACTTGTCGTAACGTTTGCATTTTGCTTGCTGTGAAGAATTATTCTTTTCTCTGATGAAGGCCAAACTATCGCGGCGCGTTATATCCGCGCGGACAATGCACGTCTCTTGCCCTCGAGCATCTTCTTTTTCCGCCGGTAAACGCACTTTTACCATCCGTCGGACAACTCAAGGACCGGGCGTCGAACGCTTACACAAGAAACACACTCGGCTAGCTACGCAAAAGCCGCTCCTTGATTTTTTTTCCACAGAATCCACAATGCTATCATCGCAATTCACATTTCATCAACAAATAAATCTCCAAAAAATCCACCTTACCGCCTGAGTTGAAAATTCTATTTTCTATCATTGAATTAATAAATTTTTAATGTTTCATGAAGAAAAAAACAAAATTTTTTTTTGTCAAATTTTCAAAGTATATGCCCTTCAAAAATTTCGTGATTTTCTGGTTTTTTGCTGATAACTCGGTAACTAAACAAGATAATGAAAAATGTTAGTAGAATTAAATTATAGGGAATTTAATTTCCTACAAAAAACGTCAAATAGATTTTTCTGATATTTTGGTTCGTTTTCGAGATATTTTGAAAAATGAAAATTTTCAAAAATCAATGATATCTCAAAAACTTAGTAAAATTAAAAAAAAATGTATTCAACACTTTTTGTAGAAATTTTAATTTCCAATTTTTTAACTAGAATTAATTTTTTCGATATCTTTATTATTTACCGAGTTATTACCAAAAAACTAAAAAAAATCGTGAAAATTGCGATATTTCCAAGGGGAACGTCTTCAACAAATCGCAATAAAAAAAAATCATCAAAATTTCATATCATCTCATTATGATAGTATCATTTTCATGATATGAAACAAAAAAATTAAAAAAGGCCAAATATCGTATATCTCTATAAAACAAATAAACACTCTCAATGGATTTTACAAAAACAAACTCAAGAAATATAATTCCTTCCTGCAGATTATCAAACGGAACTCTTTGAATCGATAAGACCATGTTTGATAACGATAAGACGCTACAGTTTAGATATAGTTTCAGGGTTAAAATAATTTTTCGGGCCTTGAAAAGCGATATTTTACAAGGACGCGCGGCGACGAGTCAGTTGACAGACACGAAGGTGTGACGAACAGACTCAAAAAAAAATCAAAATTACCAACAAAATAAAGACACAAAATTTCCTGCGAATAGTATAATAGAAAAGAATTCTCCAAGAATTAAAAGATGGCATCAATTCGTTTGTGTGTGTCTTGAAACTGCAGATTTGTTGCGTGAGCTGCATCGCACTGAATCGCACGTACGTGATTGCACGACACGGGAATCGAATTAGCATGAAAACTAATGGCATTAGTAGAGCCAGAGAGTCACTTGGACACGATCGAAGAACGCCAAGTAGTCTCGCTTGTCACACACAACGAGAATTCTCTTCAGATTTTACGTAATAGCAAATACACAGGCAGAGAAAACGTCTCTTAGCATAGCGTGAATGCAAACTATGAAATATTTCCTGTGCATTCTTATTTCCACGCATCGTACGGTCACTTTCTCCATCTGTCGGTAAATAATACACGCACTAGCAAACATATAACCACATGACAAAGGTCACATTAGTCGCCTATTTAATGGATTTAAAAAAAGAAATTTTTTTTTTCAAGCACGTGTGGTTTTACGAAGGCCATTGCAATTGAAAAGCCACAAGAGAATAATTATGACGGCTGCTGGGCAACTGGAACGCAAAAAAATGCGAGTGAAAAATATAATATATCGTGAAATAGAGATTTAGATGTGACAATTAAGGTTTTACGCGTCAACATACGTAAAATATATAAACGTGACCACCTGATACGTGAGGCAACTTTCAAAGCTGTGGAATATGTAATTTAACGGGTGCAAGAGTGAGAGAAAATATTACCATTGGATGATTGACATCACTACATAATAGAAATCTCATGTATAAAAACATCAATGAACCGAATGTCCATGAAAATAAATCATACTTTACTCGTGATCGTCGTTGTGGTGTATATAGTAGAGATGAGAGAATTTTTCTACATTATATAACGTGATATTTGTGAATAATAGAAATATACCGGCTCATCATCATCATTATCATCATCATCATATAGCATTTAATGTTACAACAATGAACTGAGCATGTCATCATTAATGAAGTCGCTGTGGTTTTACCAAACACTCTTTCTAAACTTCTAAATGAAGTTTGTAATTTTTTTTTTTTGCCTAAAAAATTTTCCTATTCGTCAAATAAAATAAACAAATTAATAAAACAAAAGAAAATTAAAATTTAAAAGCAGTGAAAAAAATTTCTATCGTTATTTTTACTATTAAAAAAATAATAATTAATAAATTATTAAATAAAACCATAAAAAAATTCTTTTATTTAGTTTTCAGCCATTATTTATCAATATTTCATAATTATAAAAGTAAAATAAAATATTTTCAATTTTTTTTTTTGCTTTAAAAAGATATTTATAATTTTTTACTGTCAAAAAACCATTAAAAAACTGCCTTCTGACAGACAAAATTGACATGAAAATAACTGAAAAACAAAAAAAATCTACAATTTTTTTTTTTTTTTTTCATTGTTTTTAAATAAAAAATGAAATTATTTTGAATGTTATAAATTTTTTACTAGTATTATTTTATACTTTTTTTCAAACATCAAAATTATCAATACTTGCCACGACTTTTTGAAAAGTAAAAGATAATTTTGAATTTTATTTTTCATATTTAAAATATAACAAATTTCTGAAATTACTACTTAAATATTTTTTTTACTCTTTAAAATAAATTCATGATCGTATCGAATTAAAAAAATATACACATCTCTACAACAACCAAAAAAAAAAAAAGAGTAAATCTGTCGCCTATAATGTCTCGTGTGCAATGTCCGATAATTTTTGCCCTATCTCAATCTCAACATCCGGGTTTACCTAACTGTAAAAGGCGGAAAATATCAATAAAAAAACGAACAAACAAAATAATAATAAAAAATAACTATATATTCCCAAGTATGAATCATATACCCTCGCCTTGAACAACTATACACACAGCAGTAGCCGCATTTACCGAGGAATTTGAGAAAGATTAGAAATAATACAAGTGTTAAGATATCTCTTTAAAACCCGCGATTTTACGCATGTATAATATCCTTGAAGGAAAACGCCAATTGTCTTGAACTATCTAAAAAAAAAAAAAAAAACCCTACAGCTCTATCCAACAACAACAACAAAAAAAAACCCCACGAAATTATTAGCCTATAACCGCACTGAGCCATGCAGTGGGTTATTGTTGAAAATTCCCGGTTATCTCTATTCAATTAAAATGAAATGCAATAGCAAAAGCAGGGCATAATTAACGAGCATTTTCGCATCGTGACAATTTATGATTCTTTGTTTCACCATCAATTGATATTCACATATAGGCAGTATAAATTGTGTTTACGATGCTGAAAACTTGGCCAAACGTTAAGTAGAGCTGGCGTACATAATCTTAAAATGTGTGCAGACATATTCATAAAGCGAAATAATTGATGGGTGGATAATAAGCATGGCAGAACATGCCAATCGTTTGCGATACGCTGCAGCCAATGATCAATAGCAATCTCAGTGTAACATAAGTAGCAGCAGAACGATAGTGGTAAATATATTTCGTGCATCACTTTCACCGTTATTCAGTTTGATTGCCATTAATCGATTGCTGTCATAAAGACAGCAATAACCATGAACAGTCGCCGACAACAATAATAAATTGTGTGTGGAGGGATGGGCCGACGATCATCAGCCAGCCGAGAAATATTCCTACAAGTGCGTGTTCAATCGAGGGATTATAATGGGCTGGTTATATATATGGCGGTCAGTTTGATTTCGCATTTGAGACGCGTTCTGCAACAGCGACCACAAATGTCACCCGGTTTTCCGCCAATACGCCACACGATATATACGCAGCCGCTCGCTCTCTGCACCATTAGCATGATATTTATCCTGAGATCGAATAACGAGGGCTTATAACACACGTATAACGAGACGCACTCTCTGTTTGTGTGGTGGTGGAATTTGAGAGAGATGTCGGGCAACAAGGTATATCGCCATCTCGTTTTGTTTTACGTGGATACATAATATATACATACAAGTGGTGTGTACAGCGGTGCTACTTACTCGAGTTAGAAAATATCGAGGAGGAAAAAAAAATTGACGGAAAGTAAACCATAATATGCTATACTTGGATGTAGATAGATCGTAAGCAGGTCGAAAAGTGCATTCAGATTGGGCGAATATAATCATAATTAATTAATATAGCGATAACAATATGAAATATAAGGGGAATTTCATGAGATTTTAATTTTTTTGAACTCTTTTACGATTTGTTGATTGAAATTTTTAAAGCTAAAAAATTGTTTGATATCACCGAAATTTGATTTTTTTTTTTTAGCGTTGGAATATTTTTTTAAGACTAATATAAGTAATATGTATTGATTAATCGGAATTTTTTAGATAATTGAAAAAGAAAAAAAAAATTTCAATGCCGAAAAACTGATTTTTTTAGCTTTAATTTTTAAGTATTTCACATTTTTTACAACAATTAATTCAAATATTCTATAAGATACCGCTTGAAAAAAATTATTTTCTGGATAATTTCAATATTTTAAATTGCAAGAGACAATTAAATCTTTTTCATTTCATCAAAAAACTCCCAAAAAAAAAATTCCAAAACTCCAAAATTCAATTTTTTACATGAAAAAGTGTTTGTTTTTTGTTTTTGTTTTTTTTTTTTTTTCATTTCAAAAGACTTATGTCTATGTTCAACTTGATTGAACAAAAAAAAAAAACAAATCGACTACCTGAATTATACCAAAACAATCATTTATCACTGACTTCTATAGACCGAAAAAAAAATCAACGCGGAAAAAAAAATAAATTGTAAAGAAAAGAAAAACGTTTCAAGGCGCGGAGAAAATATAATTCAAGTGATAATATTTATCTTATTCCTCTACCTAGTTGGTGTATATATCGTGACTAACTGGAAAATGAAATCTCAAATAAAAGTCAAACTCTCTCTGTGCTACATGAATGACGAGCACTAAAAATAAACCATCATACAAAAGCGCGTACAAATACAGACGAGGTGTTATAATTAACACGCTAATCCAATGTACACTATATACTATAGGCATCAGTGTGTATTCAATATTCACGTGAGGGCAGTCAAAACATTTCACCCGCAGCAATCGTCATCAGTAGAAAGCGTCACCCGTTATTTGCAAGCGCGTATGCGTTAACATATGTCGCATACTTTCTTCTCGCAATATCGATCACATTACGTCGACAAACCACGCGCGATCGTTGACCGAGGCGTTAGACCTCGCCTTGGCACAACATTTAGGCCAATTTTCAGCGTCGAAAATATCCACAAATACCCAAGAAACTGAATAATAATATTACACCTAATACCTAACACCAAAATTTCTCCAATCTAACCACAAATAACCTTTAATAATTATTGTAACGTCATTTTTCAACTCAAACAGTTCATCTGGACGTGAAAAAAATTTTATTTTCTAGTTTTCCACAAAAAATATCAGTTGGAGAAAAAAAAGTTTCAACTAAAAATTATTTAATTTTTAATAATCTACCAAAAAGGTCCTTAAGTTTTTTTCAAAAAACCTAATACTTTAGCTATTAGCAAGCCTCAAAGTTCGCGAGTTTTTGGCAACGCGCGCAGATATTGTTTTTACGCTCACCAACTTTGAAACTCGCTACACGCTAAACTAATCGATTTTTCAAAAAAATCCAAAGGACCTTTTAAATAGATAATTAAAAACCAAGTAATTTTTATCTCAAAGTTTTTCCTCTCCGAATGATATTTTCCACGAAAAAACTGAAAATAAAAAAAATTTCATTATAACCTGCCACAACATGAATATTCGTGTCTTAAGAATTTTACCGTCCAATTATTGCGCGCGTCCGGTCACTTTGACAAGTCATACAATCAACGCCATAATGAGCCTTGTAAATAGCTATACTAAAAGTGACGTGACGCGTTGAGCCATAAAAATCCAACAATTTTATCTATATTGCATATACTTCCAACACAAGCGAGTGTTGATGGAAAAACCTCCTCAACTAGAACTTATTTGTCGTGACAAACGATAAACAATGGATGATTTGTGTAGCTTGAGGAAAATGAAAACACACAATTGCCCTATTGCTGAGATTGCACGCTAAATGCGTGTGCAAGAGAATATCGAGAGTGTTATTTGCAATGTATCATATATAAATATTTCAACGTCCGTTATACAGATAATAACTAGGCTCGTGCACATATCCATGGTCAGGTTCTAAAGGCACACATTAATCTACACCCAGCGTCGTCGACAACGTGCGCCTTTGGTTCTTGTTTTCACTTCGCAACTTAAACACACGCTGCCCATCCCATCGCACAAACAACGTAGAGACGTCTTCGTGATAAATAGCGCGAGTTTCGCCCCCTGCCGCCCCTCATGCAGAAGAAAAAAGCAAAAATTCACTCACCGTCAGTTGAGTCATGTCAGGAGCAATGGCAGTGATGTCGATGGGCCGTGGATCTGGGTGATTATTGCGCTGCAAAAACGCTGCTGGGACTTTGGCCACCATTGACAGCCTTCTAGTGAGACGTCTGCCCAATTCCGCGCGTCGTCGCACCCTGATACGGGGCCCAGTGCCCTTGTAGCCCGTGAATTCCATCCTCAGTGACATCTCAAAGATCCCGTGGCATTTTAATCTTCACTGGTGCCCACTTGAAGCTGCGATCCCACGATCAGCCCATTCAGCAGGCCAGGATCGCACACGCTCGCACAATCTGTAATGTAATCGTAATGCAGCTCGTTAACACGGCGGAACCAGTGATGTCTTGTCGTTAAATCGATCGTGACCTACTTTTCTCGTGGCGTTTCCGCGACTACCGACCGGCTTAGGGATTTTGAACGGTCAAAGATGGATCGAGGTGAAAACGTCGCAAAGAACTTGTCTAACCTCTCTCTCTTGTTAATTTTTCTGTTTTTTTTTTTGTGGATTTGTGTGACGAAAAATCAAACTGAGGCACCATTTACAGCTACCTGGACCATGACACGCAGGAAATCGACACTCACTCTCACTTTTTCCTTCACTAACACCGCATGTAAACACACTTTTTGTCACTGTCTAGTCACAAGCCAATACCAAATTATGAGTCACAGAAAATATATTTAAGAAATTTTCTGATTCACTTGAAGAATAATGTCTGTTAATTAAGCATGAATTAACTCACAGAAAATGTCCCCCGCTGAGTGCACATAAAAAACCGTGTGACGTCGTGATGATGATATTTATGGACTGCACGAATTTGTCTGGATTTGTCCGAGTTTCCACGGATTTTTCAGACACAATAGAGTCACAGATATTGAAAATAACTTTTTGTTGAAATCCAATCACTATGCTAAACGATTCGGCATTGAGAGTCCACCGGCGTCGACAATCTAACCTCGTAATTCAGTCGGGTATATTGGATCGATGTTGTTTACCGTGTTATTTCACTTAATTATGCACAACGATGGATAATAATAGTTGATTGTTTGCCGCGGAATCGAAAGAAGTGGCTGGTACAACTAGTGGAAAGGACACACAAGCGGTTAGTGGCCTGCGTTCTGTCTGCTTGGCGCGCGTAGACTGAAATTGAAATCGTCACCTCGCGCGCATGTAGCCGCCAGGGGACGCCATGGCGGCTGTTTGTGGAAATTCCAGCATGCAAATGTGCCGTGAAACCTGCCGAAATTACGTATGAAACATACCTTCAGGTTATTATCACGTTTTTTTGCCAGATTATTCGCTCGGCGAACTGAGAAACTGCGACAACGCATCTTCCAACACAACGACACTCTCTCCCCCACAGACTCCGGCGCACACGAGGAAGATGGCGCCTGCGCGTTATGGCGGGAGAATTCAAATGCTTCTGGATATTTCTCATGAAAAACACTTCGAGGCAGCACTTTCGTGCACTGTGTTTTTATATATCAGTCTAACTAACATAACCTCCAATATAATTATAAGACGCAAAAAATTTGTAATAAACAAAAAAAAAGTAGAAAAATTGTACGAAAATGGAGAAATTTGTAAAAAAAGTTTTTGCTACTGGTCGTATTTTATCGTATCAACGTGCAGCCTGTCAGTGCTTCAAGTAAATATTTTCCCGTAATTTTATAATTAAAAATATTAATAAGTAAATTGAATTTCAGAAGTGCAGGGAATAATTGCAGGCAATTGCACTGTCTCCTGAGCAGCCTAAATACCTGTCGAGACTTTCGACATGCTCAGGACCCGAAATTTTCCGTTTTACAAAAACGACACATGTTTATACAAACCCAAGACACCCCCAATCCCAACAGTTTGAAATTTTTACCTGGTGTTTCTGTGCTGGAGAGCGGGCAGACCAAGGATTTCCCCAATGTCACCGAGAGTTACTGTTCGCCACTGGCGAAAATGCTGTTTCGAATTGACGGCGTGAAATCCGTATTTTTCGGTCCTGAATTTATCACAATCACAAAAGTAGATGAGGACGTTGACTGGAGTCTTTTGAAGCCTGAAGTTTTTGCAACAATCATGGATTTTTTCGCCTCTGGGCTGCCTGTAATCACAGAATCCCAACCATCCTCAGACACACGTAAGCCTACAGTCACACAAATCAATTAAATATAAACAATTAATTCTGTTCTCGTGTCTAGAAATTAATGAAGATGACGATGAAGTTGTTCAAATGATAAAAGAACTTCTAGACACGAGAATTCGTCCGACAGTTCAAGAAGACGGTGGAGATATCGTTTTTGTGGTAAAATTCTCAAAAGAAAAATCATCATCATTTTTGTTTTAAATAATTAATCATAAATATTTCAGGGATTTGAGAATGGAATTGTAAAATTAAAAATGCAAGGTTCCTGTACCAGTTGTCCAAGTTCGGTGGTAACACTGAAAAACGGCGTCCAAAATATGATGCAATTTTACATCCCGGAGGTACTTGGAGTGGAACAGGTGGAGGATGAAGCGGAAAAAGTGGCAAACAAAGAGTTTGAAAAGCTGGAAAACAAATTAAACACAAAATCTCCAGACAAATAAAGCATCAAATAATTAAAAAAATCAAAATAGTCGTAATATTTAAATATAAACTTACTCAGCTACAATAAAAACTCGTCAATCTAAACTTCTTTTTCATTTATATATAGTTGATAAACAATTTATTGTTTAACGAGTGGGCAAAGACACCTGCCAAACCCTGATAATGTTATCAGAGTAGCCGGCAAACAGAGTCTGTCCATCAGTGGACCACGCGAGTGACAAACAAATTGGTGGCTCCGGAGAATTTTTCTCATTCAAGACATCGAGTTTCAATTCCTCGACCATTTCCTTGCTCTCAAGATCCCAGATCTTGATCAGGGGTCCGAAAGCAGCACAGAGCCAGTAGCGGTTCGGGCTGAAGCACAGTGCGTTGATGATATCATTGTGATCAAGCGTGTGGAGGTGCTTGCCGTCGTTCAAGTCCCAAAGCATAGCCTTGCAGTCCTTGAACATCAAATGAAAAATACGTATTAATAAAATGCTCATGTAAAACATGACTATTTGCAATATGAAACAATATTTTCGTCAGTCCCATATCCGCAAACACTCATGGCCATCGTTAGATAATAAAAATCATCATTTTTACATTTTTTAAATGAAATAAAATGATGACTTGACGATTTTTTTCTCACCTTGCCACCTGATGCACAGAGAGAACCATCAGGCGAAACTGTGACGGTGTTCAAGTAGCCGCTGTGTCCATTGTGGTTAATCTTCAGACGGCAGTTAGTCAAGTTCCAAACCTTGACCACCTTGTCCCAACCGGCGGAGACGATAATTGGGTTGGTATGGTTGGGCGAGAAGCGTACGCAACTGACCCAATCGCCGTGGCCCTCGTCTTGGATCGTATACTTGCACTCGGCAAGTGTGTTCCACAGCTTGATGGTCTTGTCGCGAGATCCAGAAACAATTTGACGATTGTCAACTGAGAAAGCCACACTCAAAACGTCCTATAAAGCACAGAAAAACGATTAATATCTATCTGCAGCTTGATTAGAGATTACTTTTGCCAAAGAACCACCCAATACTCACGGCACCGGCATTGCCTCTTCAATTTATTACAAAAAAAAATATATAAAAAAAAAGCTTCAGTATTTATAAGGTGCCATACGTTCTATTGTGCTTCCACGCACGTTTTATGTCTGAGAATATGTGGCGGCAAGTGCCTTCCAGGGAAGATAGTGAAGGAAATCAAGTCACACCTTGGTATGGTCCTCAAATCGTCGGGTTGTACGTCCAGCAGCGAGATCCCAAAGACGCAGAGTCTTGTCCCAGGAACCGGAGAGAGCATAGTTACCATCGGAGGACAAAACTACGTCGCTGATGAAATGCGAGTGGCCATACAAACGCTTTTGTGGGATTCCATAATTGGTTTCATCACGAGTGAGCTTCCAGACGATCAAAGTCTTGTCTGGAAATAGCGATTGAGAGGAAAATTAATGAAACATATGATACAACGAGGGAAATGCATCAAGTATGGCGGATGAATTACTTACCACGTGAAGACGACAAGATTATGTCCGGGAATTTGGGGTTTGTCGCGATTTGGGTGACCCAGTCGCTGTGCCCCTGAAGCGTACCTTTGAGCTGAAGAGTTTCACTCATTTTTTATCACTGATTTGCACGCAAAACTAATGGATGCAAACGGATTCAATTCGACGATCCGTCTCGAGCGAAATCTCAACGAAAAAGGCCGGGGCGGACGTTGTTCACTACGAGAGCGCTTAGTGGGGGTACGTATGTGGCGCCACCACTTCCTTTCCAAAATGCCGCGGGAATATTTAAAATTGCGCCACATATCGACTAATTATTTTAATAGCAGTTTTTTTTGTAAGTTACTTGTATAAATAAATAATTATCATTTTTTTATAACGATAAAATTCCGAAAATGCAGCTCATAGAAATGGCACCAAAAGTCGGCCATTTTGCGTGTTAATTATTGAGCGGGAATTTAAATTTTGCATAAATTGATAACTGTGACCTTCTGAATTCGAAATAAATCATTGCTAGTCGAATGTAGCAGTTTTTTACTGTAGAAGAATTTTTTCGGTTATAAAACCTATAGTACTAAGTGTATTTCGTCACACTAAATAAGGGCCACTTTCACTAGGAGGACATATCAAGACCGCATAACCTAAATTCATGTTCTTCACACGTGAATCGTTAAACAAGGTCAGCAACCTGTTACAACGAATGAAGCTGTCCACGCTTGGTATCTCTCAAAGTCTTGAGCACATCGCAGTTCATGCTGGCCAGCCAACGGCACACATTGAAGTCAGTCAGGCTTTCTAAACCGCTATAGCAGCGGGAGTTTCGCTGCGTGCTCATCAACAACAACCCTACGATGGGTTCATCGACAGACAACAAAAACATGGAATTTGTGGTCAAGAGCCTTTTGGCTGGTGGTGAGTCAATAAATTATCAGTGCCTTACGACATAATTAATCTCAAGAAAACGTCAAAACCAGAAAATTCCATGTCAACTTGTGTTTATACAGTTTTTTTTTATCGTAGGTGTTGCTGGTATGTGTTCTAAAACAACAGTTGCTCCTTTAGATAGAATAAAAATTTTATTACAAGCTCACAGCAATCACTATAAACATCTGGGTGAGTTTTTAATTACCACAAATTTAATGAGAAGTCCAGTCTCTTGTAAAATAATTAAAATTTGATTTTTCCAGGTGTATTTTCTGGGCTGAAGGAGATAATTCAAAAAGAAAAATTTTTCGCCCTTTACAAAGGAAATTTTGCGCAGATGATAAGAATATTTCCATATGCAGCAACACAATACACCTCGTTTGAAGTGTATAAAAAGGTAGATAATCTCATACTCGAGTAAAATATATAAGATAAATCGTGTGTTTAAAGCCAAAAGAGTAAATTTAAAAAATTTTCTACTGTTTTTACTTGAAATATCGTTGAAATTAATGAAAATACAAATTTTTATCAAGAGACCTTTATTGTACATAATTTTATTAGCTACAAAAAAGGTCTTTGCCTAAATTTGTTCAACTGATTCTTATCAATGTGTTGGCAAATATTTTTCCTGCTGGTTTTTAACATATGATAATATTATTCATATGAATTTTTTAATAGTATTTAGGCTCTATTTTCGGAAAAAATGCGCACATAGACAAATTTATCGCTGGGTCATGTGCAGGAGTCACTGCCGTGTTATTAACGTATCCACTTGATACTATCAGAGCCAGATTAGCATTTCAAGTTTCTGGAGAGCACATATACACGGGTATCGTCCACACGGCGATATCTATTTTCAAAGATGTACGTATGACTTATCAACGAGACAAAAAGAAAATGTTAATTAATTAATTAATTTCTACGATTGCAGGAAGGAGGACTTACTGCACTCTACCGCGGTTTTTGGCCAACAATTTTTGGCATGATTCCCTACGCAGGATTTTCCTTTTATTCATTTGAATATCTAAAATTTTTATCCATGAAATATGCTCCGGCCTATTTATGCGATAATTGCCCGAGAAATACTGGTAAGTTTGCCAAAAAAAAAAAATTATATTCACGCTCAATGTTTTATTAAGTATATTCAATCAGCGACAGACAGAGTACAATAATTGAAATGCGAGATAAAAATATTACTAACTCTCGTAAGAGGAAAAAGAAAAATAATAATTAAGAACACATAAGCCAAGTACAAAGATTAGTGATGATTATTTTTTGTTTTTTTATTATTTTACCAGGCGGTCTCGTATTAACGCTTCCAGCAAAATTACTTTGTGGAGCAATTGCAGGAGCCGTAGCGCAAAGCTTCTCCTATCCACTAGACGTCACCAGAAGGCGAATGCAATTAGCCATGATGGATCCGGCTACACATAAATATGGGTAAATAATACATTAGTTTTTGCCTATTACTGATAAATCCTTATCATCATGCTTATGATATAAATTTCATCTAGCTCGGGAATGATGTCAACAATCAAACTGATTTACGCGGAAAATGGAGTAATGCAGGGCCTATATCGGGGCATGAGTATTAATTATTTAAGGGCTGTTCCTATGGTATCAATGAGCTTCACAACCTATGAACTCATGAAACAAGCTCTAAGCCTTGACACTGGCATGAAAATATCGTAATTTTATGTAGATAGAATTTTTGTTTTCGTGACACAAACTCGTCGCGCGCGCGCGTGCACCCATTCTTATCAACAGAAAATAAACACACGCGAGTTTGATTGGCGTTTATGTAGATACACTTACATTTATTCAAAGAGTCGTGTCAATTGCAAGATTAAGACACAACAAAAGAATTAAAAAAAAAAATAAACAAGTATTTTACGTTGAAAAACGCTTTACGTAATTGTTGAAGATTAATAAAGGAAACAGAGGGGATATAATATTTTTATGCGTCAACTTTTACACTGTTAAAACAAAAAAAGATAAATTTTTTGTAAAATGTGGTGATGGAAATTTTAATATTAATAATAATGTAAATTATTAAAGATAGAAAGAGTGGAAAGCATCTGTTTTAATTCGTTTTTTTTTTCTTATGTTATGATTTATTTTCTAAATTAATAATAATCATCAAAATCAAATAATAAAAAATATTGAGGATAACTATGAAATATTCGCTCGATACACAGGCTTTTTGTTTGCAAATCTTTTTCTTTTTTTGCATTGGGAAAAAATTTTAAATACGAAAATTGAGGAATTAATTAAATTTTGAGTGATTATAAAATTCTCCAGAGCTACTGCGACACAAGCAGACTGTATTCATGGGTATATTAAAGTAAAAAAAATAATAATAAAAAAAAATATATTTTTCCAGCCTGTAAAAAATTGATAAATCCTTTTTTCTATCTTTTTTTTTTTTTGAAAGCCAATAATGATTAACTACTCTGCTTCATCATGATTTTCAAGTTGATCGCAATGCGGAGAATCAGTCGATATACAATAAATAGAGCAAATATAAAATTATCTATACATTATATATGATCTATTACTCATATTATGTTATTTTTATGAAAGTCCGATTTTTTTTTGTTCCTCGGTGTATAAGAAAAATTCAATCCTTATATATTAATATGATGATTTAACAGTTTATATGTGTAGTTTGTAATATAAAATGGAGAAAAAAAGAAAAAAAAATGCGCTAATATTGCGATTTTTTATCGCAATATTTTTTGTTTCATCCCAGGCTTTTGTAGTACTCCTTTGTAATGATTTAATTTACAGTTTGCTACAATGCGCAATCTACACATTCACCTCGATATCCTGTATAGAATAATGCCTATTTCAAAGCCACCCTAAGAGTACTAGATTAAGATAATAATAATGCATGCTTATTTCCTACGAATACATCTCTCTACCATGGTTGGATGTGTTTTTTTTTTCCTCTGTTTACAGTATTCTGACAGAATGATTTGACACAAGACGTTTGGTTGGGTTTGGATTGCATTACATATTTTTTTTATTTACCAGAAGCATCAGTTTTATACTTATTAGTAAAAAGATCGTCGATATCATTACGGACAATTTTAATTCCATTTGTTTTTTTATACTATGGATGTATTTCAAGTGCGCGTTTTTTTTTTTCAACCGTCAGGGCTTGATGCATCAGTGCCTTTTTATTATTTTTTTTATTTTTCAGTAACTTCTTCAGTAGCACAGATCAAACTATTGCCACAGAGAGCGCTTACATGTGATGTAATGATACCAGCAAGTGGCATCATGTTCATTGAAACGGGAATATGTAAAAGCGAAGTAGGAAAGTATGATTTGAATGGAGTCTGTACAGAGCCGTATTTTAAAGAAGTGTGATCGTGGTCCGCAATAGCTCTGTTGTCAGTCGACCTACAAGAATAGCATGATATTGCCAAATTCACGCTTAATAAGATGCATCGCTCATCAACTCCAACACACGTGAATATCTGTTAAGTCTAAAATCTACACGCCACGCTAAATCCGAATTATTTCGGGTCGATTCACAGTTGCATCAACCCTTGCTATGTGTGAGTACTCATTAACTTGTATTTTTTTAGTAATTACACATTGGTGAATTAATATTACGCGCTAGAAAACAAACAAAAAAAAAATCCCAAAAATTTCGCGAAACCCTGTCGCACTTTTTTATCTTTCCACTTTTCTCGTGAAATTAAACACCGGAATAAATTAATATCTGTGAAACTGGACAATGTTAGTGATCTTTTTTTCGATTTATCTTTCAATGACGTTCGTGAGAACGTTATAATAAAAAATACAAGCGAATGCGATTCACGAAAATTTATGTTTTCGGTGATTTTAATTTTTTTTTTTTTTTTTCACTTTGTGTACATTATTGATGTTTAATTTTTTTTCGTGTACATTTATGACGTGTCTAAGTGTCTATGTTTGTGTGTTTATGTATGAGAACGCATCGACGCTTAGTTTTGTCGCTTAAAGACACTGCAAAGTGAGCCGATACAATACTTGAAACCTATATAGAGCGTATAAGGATGTACTTTGGAGCCTTACACGCTGATGACGATGTTTATACATATTATTTTTTGTGTGGCATCACTATAAAGCCAGCATCGTTTCCATTCCCCTACCTTAATATCTATTTTCCTCAGGTTGAACTTCTTACAGGAAGTAGTCCGGTGTCCGCCTGGTGACGTGTGGCTCTCCACGTCTCGGTGCCGGATCAAACTGAAGGCTGCAAAGAGAAACAACATTTAAACCATGGGAAATTTTAAATAAACCCGTGAAAATACATACAATGAATATTTCAAAGCATCATCCAGCTCCATGATCGCAGCTTGATTACCGCAGCGGTAACAGTAGTTGGGCGCGGAGAATATTGTCACCACATTGCGGTCGTGACACCTGTAGAACATGAAAAAAAAATATTAAAACTGATGTAAACTGAAAAATACACGTATTTCCTTACCAATTGTATCCCTCCATAACCAATTGATGAGCTCGAGACACAAGAGTCAAGCCATTTGAGTGGTTAAAAGTTTCAGAAATGTCCTGACCGAAAGTGTAGCCCGCGCCACGAGGAGAAATTCCCCATCCTCCTCGATCGTCGGGATCTGACCATAAGAGATCACACATAGGACCCTGAAAATTCATTTAAATGACACTTAAAGCAACAAATAAAGCGCTGATGATTCATTACCTCATGTGGAACCTCCTGTAGACGATCAAGTGCACGAATGTGGTCCAGGGTGTCAATGGAAGGTGATAGACCACCGTGCAAACAGAAGATCTGGCCGTCGACCAGCGCTGTCAGGGGCAGGTAGTCGAATAAATCAGTGAAAAACTTCCAGACATTCGCGTTGCCGTATTTGCGTAGACACTCGTCGTAAAACCCGTAGACTTGTGTGATTTGTCTGGACTCGTGGTTGCCTCGTAGGATGGTTATTCTCTCTCGGTACCTCACCTGAACAATGCACATAATAATAATTACCAATTGTTTGTTTTTTTCCCCCTTGCGGAGCTTCATGATCGCTCCCTTACCTTCAAAGCCACCAGAAGAGTTACTGTTTCAACAGAGTAATAACCTCGGTCGACATAGTCACCCATGAACAGGTAGTTTGTATCTGGCGATTTTCCACCTATTCTGAACAGCTCCATCAAGTCATGGAACTGTCCGTGAACGTCGCCGCACACTGTAACCGGGCATTTCACTTCCTGGACGTTTGACTCCTTGGCTAGAATCTCCTTAGCCTGCAAAACGCAAAACGAGTTAACAGGATAGAATCAAGTGTGTAAATATCAAAAAATTTTATTTACAGACAATTTAGTTGGTTATACATACTACACGGTTGATATTTTTCACTTAACTGAGCTTGTGACTAATAAACAAATATGTCGGGTAAATGGTGACACATTGAATAGTTTTTTTTTCCTCATCGCAATTCGCGTCAATGCACACACGTATACCTCTCACGTATTTCGTGTGGCTATAAATTTCTTATGGACTAATAGCAGTTCGTCAACAATACTTCAATAGTTGTATATTATCGATTTTTCTTTTTACCGTGTAAATAGTCGAGTACGTGCATTAAAAATAATAATTTCACCTGTTGCAATGTGCAAAAAAAATCATTATTATACTGATAAAAGAGCAGCAGCAGCAGCAGCATCCTAGAGGCTTGGGACGGAGAATAATTAATCAAGCGAGCTAGGTTAATGCTGACTGATTTTTTTTTTTGGTTACTTCAAGCATTAGCGGAAAAACAGCTTGGAAAAAAATTCCAAGGATGCGTGTGGCAGTTTTTTTTTTCGAGTAGGCGGATAAAATTCAAGTCTTATCTTGAATTGGAAATGTTGATAAGTAATTTTCAAAGGCTTGTGCGTGCTCGAGTAATTTTTTTTGACCTCAGATATAACCCTCATGCGTAGTAACAATCAATTTTGCATGACATGCCGCCCAATGCTAGAGCTGATTGGAACGCAATGCACACGCTCGGTGAGCAAGACAATTGGAAATAGAGTTTGAATTAAAGACGGCCAATAGGTGCAAAATTTAGCGGCCAATTAATTGGCAAATAAATATATTGCGTTAGTGAGTACAGAGAGATACATACCTTGTCGCAGAGGGTTTTTACTTGGCTTTCTGTCAGTTGTTTGCAGTCATTTAATTGCTCTATCCACTGATCAAGCTCCTTAAGCGACGCTTTATCCTCCATCGTACGGATCTAAACAACGATTAACTTATATATCTAGTTCTCAGCACATGTAATAAGAAGACCGGTGACTCTATCAGTTAACTAAACCATTAGATTTTGATCCAGCAGCCACCCAACACAAATATCCCGACCGAGGTACACAATCACAAAATGGCCGACTTTGAGAGTGCTGTCGATGACGTCACACAACGAGTTCCTGCATGCGCGAGAGAGCTCCAACGTCACTCAACCAATTATCAAGCGTCTTTATTCGAATTGACCAATCGCGTCATGACTTACTTCACTAACCTCACCTGTTAGTTAGTGTTAAAAAAATCCGCCTGTGCCAATTCACCGAACGCCTAAAATTTCTCACGCGAATATCGAATTATTACTGTTGATGCCTCATCAACCAGCGTTAATATATATTCAGACTATTAATGGCCCCTGAGCTCGTGCTTATTTGAGTTTTACGAGAAAATAGGTTAGTTAATTTTTTTTTTCAGTTGCTTAAGCGATTTTACTTTCGCGCCACACTATTCAAATTGTCACACATGTACATTTATTTTTACTTACACGGTTTTTTTTTATTTATCACACCCGATTAGAGTAATATTGTTTTTTTTTAAAAAGCTCACGTGTGAATTTTGGGTTTTACGAGTCACAGCTATCGCTCGATAAACTCGATATTACCTGATGTAAGTTCCTCATGATGATTCCCGAGCATATATTTAGTTCAAAGACACATTTCGCAGTGATTCTGGCCTTGGTTATGTTTATTTCACTAATTTCAGTCTCATGGTCCTTTAGATATATTTATATAAGAGTGTATTTCGTGCTCAATATATGAATTATAACACTTGTTGTGTGACAATGTTGATGATATACATATAATCTCTCTCTTGGGTTGTGTGAGTATAAACATTCTTAAAAAAGAATTGACAAACTTTGAGAGGTAAATAGTTGCACGAGGTTTTTAACCCCTCATACTTATAAATTTACAAGAAAACATTGAATAAATCACACTTTTATGGCTCTGTTTTAAACGGCAAAAGAAATGCTGAAACGTTGAAAAATTTTGCGTCATGAATTCTTAACCAAAAAAAAAAAATTGATTTCAAGCTAATTTAAATTTTATTTTACTCTCTCACATTTTAGCTTCGATTACAAGTAATTTAATCGAAATATTATTTATCGGATAAATATGAGAAATTAATTATTATAAAAATCGGATAATATGGCGCCAGCTGCCATCTTGTTATCGAATAAATCGACTTTCGGTCGATTGTTAACCAGGATTTCGAGAAAGCAGTTGGGGGAGGGGGGGTATGCTCTATTCAAAATGGCAGAGAATAAAATAAAATTCAAATTAACCGACAATTATCTTTTAGTTATACAAATTCACGACGCAAAAGTTTTTTCCCCGAATATTTCTTGTCACTCAAGAGCTATGTAAGTTGTTTTTTGGAAGATTATTCTTTTAAATTCGTTTAAATTTAACAAAGACAGTGATGTAACTGACTGTGTAAACTGTTACGCACTTGGCAGAGAATTATTAAATATAAAAAGTGGAATTTGCATGTTTCAGAAGCTGTTAAAGTTCATCTGCAGAGCGTCGCATCTAATTGAACCAGCCAAGGTAAGAGTAATTTAATTTTCCTGCGATAATTCGGATCCTTGGCGATAGGATTGTGCTCCAAGTACACAGTTTGTAGTTTTTTAATCTCCGCCAGGACATCCAGTGTACTCCAATCCTCAATCTCGTTGTTATTTATCTAAAAACGTACGATAATTATTAGAATTTATGTATAAGCATTTTTTTTCCTATTGAAGAAGGATTTTCTCACCCAAAACTCTTCCAAGAGCTGCAGGTTAGAGATGTTTTCAATTTTTTTGAGTTTATTCTGTGCCAAATCGAGAGTTGTTAATAAATTCAAGTTTTCCAAGCCTTCAATGCACGAGAGGCCATTTTCTGACAGATAGAGTTGATCCAAATTTGTCAGACTTTGTAAATTTTCAATTTTTGTCAAACGATTGCTCTGCAAGCTCAACAATTGTAATTCCACCAAGTGTTCTAAATTCTCAATTTTTGTAATTTTATTCTTTCCCAAAAATAGATTTTTCAGCTTTAATAATCCATCCAAATTTTCAATTTGACGAATTTTATTATCACCCAATTCGAGAACTGTTAGATTTTTCAAATGCGACAAATTCTCGATTTTTGATATTTTATTTGACGATAAAAATAGTTTCTGTAGGTTTTCAAGCTTGTCCAGGTTCTCCAGTTTTTTGATACGATTAAAGGAAATATCCAAGATTCTAGACAAATAGAAAAATTAAATTAAATCACACTCATTAACGTTTTTTACCATGATAAAAAAATACTTACTGCAGATTTACCAGGGCATCTAAGTTCTCAATAACAGTGATTTGATTGTCTCGAAGTTCTAGCTCGACTAGAGTCACTAGAGTATCAAGATTTTCAATTTTTTTAATCAAATTCCAAGTAAAACACATCTTTTGTACTCGAGTCAGTGGCCCGAGGTTCTCTAGCTTTGTTATTCTTGAATGATTGAAGTCAATTTCCTGAAATATTGTTATAAAATTTTATTTCCCACCTTCTAAAGGGTCTATTCAAGGTATAAATCAATTACAATTAATAATAGGTACCTCTGAATTCGGATCTATAATGCAAATTCTCTCTGGCTCAGCATCGTCGACAGTTCTGGCCTCTGGTTCAGTTTCAACCGAGTCCTCGCTCCGATCGTCCTCTGAAAGTTGCAAAATCCGAGGAATAATTCATTGTTTAGGTATTTTGGGTTTTCGACTATTATTATTGCAGCAGTTAACCTCGAAAGTCCACAGTACTTGTGAATGAATACTTAACATACCTACTGGAGCTGCTTTGTCTACGCTGTCTTTGATCTCCATGGCCTAAATGACTCTGCGAGAATGAGAACAAACTGGTGATCTTTAATTCCAATAATTAATTGTGTCTATTCTTCAATTTATCACTGATTCTCGAGCATCCTTGAGATACTAGTCAATTGGATATATAAGCTGTGTGTGAGTAGAGAGCATATTGCGCGCGCTGTTCTCGCGCTTTTTTCGAATTCTCAATGATTATTCATTATTTTAAAAAATCATTAAGCATTAAATATCGAGCTTCAGCAGTCCGCAAATAATTATTTAAATTATTTAAACACATAAAATTATTTTTACACGTTGACAGGACGTTCCACAGGGTGTGGGATAGTTGTATAGGGTTTTTTAAACATTTTTTAAGATAGTGTATAGTAAATCCACGTCCTGGGAATGGGCTCAGGAGTTCGCGAATAATTATTTTAATTATTTAAACAAATAATATTATTTACACCCGTTGACAGGACGTTGAAAGATCACTAAAATTTTTAAATCACGACAGAAAGTTGAAAAATCACTGAAATTCTTGGTTTTTGGGCCTGCTTACTCGGTTGTCGAGGCTGTAGACTATTAGGACCGACAAATTCAGATGTATTTTTTCACGCTAAATGCAATCGATCTGCTTAATCCGTAGACTTATTTTTCCCGCGGTGATATTAAAAAAATGCCATTCGGCACGCCGGAAGGTCAAAATCCACCAAAAATGACTATTTCTTCGTATTTTCTCCCCCTGGATAACCTTGCCTGATTGAAAGGATGTGCCTAGCGTGTTGCGGAGGTAAAAAGACATCGAATGGCGTATAAAAAACCAAAATCCATCAATATCTTCTCATTGAAAGGCACGTGGAACGGTCAAAATCCACCAAAAATGACTATTTCTTCGTGTTTTCTCCCCCTGGATGACCTTGCCTGATTGAAAGGATCTGCCTATCATATAGGGGAGGTAAAAAGACATCGAATAGCGTATAAAAAAAATGCCATTCGGCAGCCAAAATAGAAGTAAATTCCTTGTTATTTATTGTATTCACTAAAATCACACCAAAATTCGTGATTTTAATTTTTTCCAGAGTGTTTGGAATAGTTGTACAGGGTTTTTAAGACATTTATATAGCTAGTGTAGCAAATTCACGTCCTGTAGATATTCATATCGATACAATTCCAACCCTCTAACTGATGGGAAAAATGACTGGCCACTTTTGCGTGGTCTTCCTCGAGTTATTGAATTCCTATGCCTCCTCTCCATCAGCACTTATATATATGTCAGAGTCTCAAATCTAATCAACCGCGGTTGAGAGAGTGTTAATGGAATTTATTTCATCAAAATTAAACATAAATTTCCTTTTTGAAATATAGAATTGTCATTTTTGATGGATTTTATAACCTTTTGATGTGCCTCTTAATAAGAAGATATTGATTGATTTTTTGTATGTACGTGATTCGATGTATTTTCACCTGCTAGACAAGCTGGAATCGCGAGTTCATATACCTAATTTAAGTCATTGAGAAAAGATGATACGTCAAACGATGCAGATTTCATGCAATTATCATAAATAGTTGATACGCCTACACCGCGAACAACGGGACTTTCTTATATATATCGATTTGTAGGAAAAAATCCAGCTAAAATGAAAAATGCTCATCAAATAAAAACTGTTTGACATGTTCAAATTATTTTAGAGCGCATATTTGTCGAGCGATGGCGCCAGATGTCCTGTTTACAATCTGAATTAGTACTTCTGCATGATAAACACCGTCAGGATCAATAATCTAATAATTGTGTCGACATTTCCCTTCGATATTAAATTTTTCAATTTGAAATATCCACCGGAAAAACGATAGATTCAGTTATTTTCCATCAAATAGCGATTAAAAACTCAATTTCAATTTTTTATACGCTTTAAAATTAAATAAACAAAGCTTAAAAACTTCATTTAATAATTTTCTACAATTAAATATTCGGATAGAGCTGTAAAAAAATTTTTTTTTCAATTAAAAGAAAATATATTTCATGTCAAAACAAGTAGATTCTGTTTGAAAGGAGGGTTTATATGCAGTTGAAAAAACCGGTCTTTGCTTCCGTTCTATTTAAAATGAATTAATTTAAAAACATAAAAAGAATAGTATTTATTAATTTTTTTTTTCTTTAATATAAGAGAGATTTATCATAAAAAAATTGAATTTTTAAATATAAACGTGTATTATTTGGAAGAGTGACATTTATTTCGTTTAATATTTATGCAATGATATAATTAATCGATGATATTTTTTTTAAAGCATGAAAGGCCCATACAATATTTTTTTAACACAATAAACTCGCACATTTTTCATATCTCTGAACGCAATTTTTACAACGTTCTTAAAAACTATATGGATTTTCGTATATAACTTCTCTACCACATCGATCATATATTGCTATGAAGGAAGAATATAAAAATTATATTCTTCTGCAAGAATACACGAGTGTGACAGTTACAGTCATCAAGCAATTTTAAATAACTGATATAAACGTATTTTTTTTTATAAATTTAACTTACATAAATATACAATAATTTAATAAATTCACATGAAAATATGATTTTTCAATCATTAAACAGACAAAAAATTTTTAATTAATTTTTTTTTATCATTTAAAAATTCGATATTTATATGTAAATATGTTGATTTATGTAAAAATTCAATTAATATAATTGTAAATAACTCATTTTTTTTTTTCGTTGTCTTATGATATATTTATATACTTTTTATGCTTTTGAAATAATTCTACAGTCACTCCGTCGTAATATAATAAGTACACTAAATTTCATTGATCCCTTCTAATATATACAGTCAATCGTTAATTAATTAAATAATCACATAGAATATACTCACTTAAAACCGTGAAAAAATTAGAGGTGGAAAATCGACGATTTTTTTCCGATATGTCCAGAGCAGAATAAAATTCATTATAGCAATTGTTTTACAAACAATTATGTATCATTAATTAAAAATGTTTTTTATACCCACCGCGTGATTGTTCAATTCGCGATATCGAACGTTTTTTTTTTTTGGCTGTCTACGCAGCTATTAACATGTTGGGGCATATCCAAGATTTTTTCTCTGCAGGAAAAGTGAAATTTCGCGGAAAGTAGGTCTAGCATTTTCATCTCTACGCCAACACTCCAGCATAAGATCATAAATGTCCTTGCTGGATGCAGTTGGTTTGGGCAAATATTCAAAGAGAATTCGCATTTTCTGCTCACTCTCATTTCTCAATAAATTATTGCCATTATGATTATCGTGATTATCATGCAATTGCTCAAGATTTTCTATTACTTCGTCGTCTGTTAAATCTTCGTAAGGCACGTGCCGACCGAGATTTAAAATTTCCCAAAGAGTCACCGCAAAAGCCCACACGTCGCTCTTTGTCGTGTATTTTCTCTGGTTAAAGGGGTGGAGAAAGGAGAGAAAAAAATTAAATCGTGTTACAAGCGCTCTAAATCAAGCGTTAAAAATTTTTTGCCAACGCTATACTCACCAAGAACACACACTCCCATGCCATCCAACGAATGGGAAGAAGTGCTCCGTCATTCACTCGGTAGTAGTCGCTCGCATACAGCTCGTTGTCGGTCCCAAAGTCGGATATTTTTATTAGATATGCCTTGCCAACTAGGCAATTTCTGTCGAATAAATTAATTAGTTTTTTTTATAACATGCCACTAATGCCAAAAAGGTGTATTATTGTTTATATCTCAATATTCCATCCAAATAATAATTTTAACAACGAATTTTTTAATGTTTAATGAAAAAAAAAATTTTTTTTCTTGGTCACATAAACTTCTTTGGAAATTTCACGATTTTCGTGATTTTTTTAGTTTTTTGCTGATAACTCGATAAATATACGAGATAACAAAAAAAGTCACTGAAATTAAATGATTTTACATTTAATCCTCTACAAAAAATAAAGAATAAAATTTTTTGATATTTTGATTTGTTTTTGAGATATTTTGAAAAATCAAAATTTTCAAAAAACCAAAACTTCTCAAAAAACTAACAGAGATACAAAAAAGTTTATTAAATGTTTTTTGTCGAGAATTTCGGGACAAATCATTTTACTCCAATGATATTTTTCGATATTCCGCATATTTTCCAAGTTATTCCCAAAAAAGTTTAAAAAAATGACAAAAAACCGCTATTACCAAGGGGTTCCCCTTCAAAAATTCTCAAAAAAAAAAAATTTTTTTTTTCCTCCTCGACCATCTTAAAATTCGTTGTTTATATCAATTTAACTATAAACAATCAAAAATAACATTTTTTAGCTAACGTAACACCGTTGAAAAAAATAAAAATCAATTTTTTAATGAAATATTGCAAAAAAAAATTTATGCGTCCTTTTATAAAACATTATTATTGGTTGATTAGATAAATGCATTACATCTCTCTTACCTCGTAGCTAAATCACGATGTACGAAATTTAAATTCTCTAAATATCGCATTCCCGATGCGATTTGTGCTGCCATATAAATGAGGCAGTTAAAGCTGAGTGTTTTAACACCCATGGGCATCGAGTGTGCGTCTTCGATGGCAATATGGGTCTTTAAAAACTGACAAAGATCCCCATGCTCCAAATACTCCATGACGACACAGTACGGTTCTTCGCGACAGCAGACCCCGAGTACCCGTGCGATATTGTGGTCCTCTAGAGCCGCTAAAATCCTCACATCTCGCTGGAAATCCATCCTGTAATTGTCAAGCATCAGTGCGAAAGTTCAAATAACTCAATTACACCCGTCAACACTGACTTTTCCTTTTCACTGGCATCAGGCAGCAGAAATTTCACGGCTACGAGCCTCTTTCCGAGCGTAGTCGTGTTGGTGCCGTAATCGGGAATGCCCTCGGCTTCTGCCACGTACACCTGGATCAATATCAATAATAGCATTTAACCATGGACACCCGGGGACCCTCGTGAGACGGTTGGAAAAATTTTTTGTACCGTTCCAAAAGCCCCCTCAGCGAGTTTTGACAGCATTCGAAGTCTGTGACGTGGAAATAATGGCACTGTCGACTGCTCCAGGCGTTTTTTTAGTGCTGTAAGTACCTCCTGTTGGGTTGGCGACTGCAATAAATCATGCTTATTAATTTTGAGTAGATAAAAAAAAAATGATTTAACAGAAATGAATAGATTGTGGTACTTTTTTATCATCAATTCGACTGTTGGATGAGGCTTTAGAAAAAATACTCTCCTGATCATCACTGGCGCTGGCGCTGGAAATTGAACTGGAAGCAATTTCGTGGGCTGAGAAAGCACCCTCGGGATTTAGAAGTGGCGCGGCGCCAACCTCTGGCACTGCATAATTATACAATTAATTAATTTCATTGTCCATCACAGTCTCTTGAGGGTCACAAACACTCACCGGCAGTGTAGTTGATGCCTGTGCCCATATTGTTTAACATCATGTCCTTCATTTCCATAATAATAGTGCTGTAGCTGTAGTACGGAGCGTATTTAAAGGCTTGATAGGGTTCTTGATACTCGTCTAATTTCACGATATCAAGAAGTCGATTGTCGAGTTCACGGGGCACAGCAGGCGGCACGGTCCCGGCGTATCGTCTGGTGATGGGTCATGAATTATAATTAGAAAAAATTATTGAAATGATTTATATACCCCTCGTCGTCCTCCAGTGTGTATGCCATGAGTGCTGCCCCTTTCTCCACGGTTGCACACGTGGAGCCAAGATGCGAGGGCACTTTTACCGCTGCCACTGGACTCGCAAAACATTTGCGTTGGCGGTGGCGCGACACTATGAAGAATATTGCCACTGCCAGCAGCAAAATCACTGCCGTTAATACTCCGATGACAATTGCCATGTATGTGGGGTCGTCGTGCTGTGCTGTCAGCACCGGAAGCTCGCTGTCAGACCCATCATTTTTTTCGTTGGATAAAATATCGTCAAACACCGACATGTCGGTTGTCATGAACTCCTCGGGTGTGAAGTTTCCGTGGGCCATGTCTAAAGAACAAAAATACACCTTTGGTTATACGGCTCTAAAATTATTTTATTCCAAAAAAATTCAAAGATAAAAAATTTCGATAGTTTAGAGGAAATTACGTGGAATGGAATTTTTTTTAAATTAAGATTTTATTTTTTTAATAATAGAAGAATTAGGGAAATTTTAGGAAATTATAATTAAAAATGAAATTTTCTTTAAATAAAAAAATAGCAGTCTAAAAACATGATATAAAATTTTTTTATATAATTTCCATTTCACGCGAACTAAAAAAATTTTTAAACAATCAATTTATAAACTCTATTTCTTAAATTAAAATAAAAATTTTTTTTTTTTATTTTTTAGAACAAAGAAATTAAATTTTAGTAGAATAAAAATTTTTTACCTGAGTCAAAAATTACTTCACTGAGCATAATCCAGCGTGATGAAAAATGCAGACGTAGAATAATAAATCGACCAACCCGATGATGAAGTTTAATCGTAATATTTCGCGATGTTTCAAAAATTTTATCCTCCATATACGTGTAAACAATTGGCTCACCACTAAAGTATGTGCCACCAATACTAAATAAAACATCCACCTGTGAGAAAACCTGGAGAAAAAAATTTCAGTTGAAAAAAAACACCAAATGAAAACATTGATTTTCCTGTTAATTAACTCGATATATAATTTAATAAGATTTACCTGGACATCGCGGCTGAATTGATTATTACAGTAAAGATGAACAGCAGCAAATTCACGAACCTTATCAAATTCAAACTTAATTTCTATAGGTTCATTAGCATGGCTATCGTTTCTCCAAGCCACCCATCCTTGACTTCTAATTGAGTCATAGTAGCCCATTTTGAAGTTGTCCGGTCCGATCCTACCGTCAACTAATTGCCCTAAACCACGACGTAGCTCGCTGCCCCAATGACCATCATAAGTGGCATCAAAGAACTCCCACTCGTTGCCCCTTTTATCGCCCTGCGGCATCGAGTACGCCACCACGCCGTCTGGTAATTAGCAATCAATATTTAACACAATATTCTTCACTCTAAAAATTTAATAATTGACATCTCGTGATAATTTACCCGTCCACAGGCACCCATAAATCTCAACTCTCATGCACACAGTCCTGCGGTGGCTGCTGTAGGGTAAAAATCGAATTTTACTTGCCCACAGGGGTGGATCCAAGTCATATTTATTCTCTAAATATGTGTTAGTGTTGCCTTTTATAATCTAGCAAATGGACAAATTTAATAATTAAATTCCATGTACATTCGCTGCGCAGAGTAATGCTCTAAACATATAAATAGGTCTTTAAAGGCAAGATATAGTGAGGCTTTTACCTCCTTTCCTTTGATGTCTCTGTAGCGTACCCATTTACCCAGCCGCGGGCGCCAATATTCCAATAAATAACCCTCTGCGTACTCTACTCCCACTCCATTTCCAAATCGGCCTTGGGTATTTGTACCAGTGATCATGTGAACTGAATGCAAATCGATTTCCAGCCACTCACGAGGCTCACTTGTAATTTGTGCTTTAGGACACCAAGCACCACCGTGATTTTCTGTCCTCAACCTTAGAAAATTTGTTTTTTCCTTCATCAAATCAAGATTTATATTTTATTAAAACTTTTTACCGAGCTTGACGTGGACCAACGTTGCCGCTATCAAAGCTCGAGCTAGCATCGATATCAGCGTCGGGAATTGCCCCAGATTCCATGCCTAATGGGCCGATACATTGTGCTATAAAGGAAAAAAAAACATGTATGAAGAAGAGTCGCAGAGTATCGTGGGCTAAAATTAACCATAAAATTTTCCCCACACATGGATTCCCAACATGTGTTAAATCTCACATTTAATTATTTCCCATGTATATTTATTCTAGATCTTGGTCTCTACTTCGCTGCAGTGTTTGTAAACTCGTGTCAAACCATGTACTAAGGAGAAAAAAAACACTGATATGTATCAACTTACACAGATCTATACTGTGGCCTGTTGAGGCCATGTAAAAAAGTAATAGAAAAAATTTTTGGATTATTAATGACACAGCATCAAAAGCCCGTGAGATTTTCATCGTTATTTCGGTTTATTATTCCCACTCTTTGTGCTGCATTATATTTCCATCTGGAAAAAAAGCCAAAAAAAAAACATCATTTCAGTACTTATTAAGTATTGTATTTAATTAAACTTACGGTTTTTTTTTTTTTAATAAGCTCCTGTTATTGAATTTGCATGGCCCACTTTACTCCATCTAACGATGAAAAAATACATCACAATATTGCCCCAACATCATGGGAATCTTTTTCGTTGGATATTTCGTGATTTTCCACTGGAATTCATTCGTTTTTTTGCATTTATTTCGTTAATTTGTGGATTTTTCGAGCACTAGGCCAGTTTTGTTGTGATTGCCAGTGTTATTGAATGCATTTTTCAAGGTTTGATGTTTTTTTCACGTTTGACGATTGGTTTTTACGGGTGATTTCACGAAGATCTATTACACAAATATGTATTAGTTGGATATCTAACTACCTAGATACCACGAAAATTTAATATACGATCGATACATTGAGTGTCGGGGAAGAATACTGAATACGTTGTGCGAGCCCGCGACAAACTGAGGGTCGGCCAGCCCTCTGAGGGACAACTGCAGCCAGCGCCATCGTGACCTCGTGTGGTGGCACCACCAACCACTCCGGGGGTGGCTCCAGATGTCGATCGTTTCTTTCTCCATGACTTTTGTCTCTCTGTTACATATTTCACTCGTTTATTTCATTTTCGCGTCAATTTTTTTCACTCAAAGCTGATCCAATGGTTCATCAATGGTCACCGCATAGATGTAGAGGTTTTTTTTTTAAAAAAAAAGTCACACGTGAGGGATCGACGTTGATATGCGCGACATGAGAATACGAATAATTTAAACATTCATCAAACATTTCTCTCGTCGGCTCGAGTTTGGTTTCATGAATAAACCAGAGCCTATCCTAAAATTCCATTTTCGAAATTCTTTGCCCCTGTGTGTGCATGATGTCTGGCACACATACACGGGGGAGTGATAAAAAATTTAGGTAGATTGAGCATAAATGAAAAATTGTGGGGGTTTTTTTTTTTGTTCTTCTTTATGTTATATTTTTCACTGGGAAAGGTTTTGCATAATATTGAGGACAGAATGATTAATTATACACTTTGGATGATACTCAATATATAATTTATGTTACAATTTATATACAGGCGCGATTGGATACTGTTTTTCTAAGGTTAATTACAGTAGTTATTTACACAAATAAATAGAAAAATGTGTCGAATACTCGCAATTGTTGAGTTTTACGCAGGCGGGACGCGTCCAGTCCAGAAAGTACAAGGCAGAACGTGTAGAAAATTTTTTATATACATTTTGCCAACTACAAAAGTTTCATCTAAATACATTTACGTGCACCTCATCAAGGCATATACTCAAAGGATCTATGTGCGATTTTTTTAACTATCTTTTACTTTTAATAATTTATTTGTTCGATTATTTTTGCAAATCAAGGCAAAAATAGGCTCGATATCAAGCGTTTTTTTTTGTATTGCAGAATTTTAAATATGTTCTAAAGCTTTTATTTTATTTAACGTCACCGTAAAAACTTCTTTTCTTCTTATACGACTATGTTTTTTTTTCTCTACTTCTCTCAATGAGGGAAAATTAATAGTTTGGAATATTTTGTTCGCTTGTAGAGAGAGCAAATCATACGGAAATAATAATAATAAATGCAGTTTTTAGAGTTAAGGATGTATGGAAGGTCCAGTCTTGATTTCCGCGTGAAGAAAATGAGAATTTCTTCAACTTATCGCGTGTCTAAAGCCAAAGTTGCGATTTTATATTGAAATATCTTCGGAACTATTGAAGATGGAAATTTTTTTCAAGAAACCTTTTTTGTAGAGAATTTTATTAGCTACAAAGAAGATTCTTTGTGAAATTTGTTCAACTTGCATCCTTATTGAGATATTAGCAATGAAAATGTTTTTAATTTTTTGCCGATACGCTCTTTTGATTTTAAACACACGATATGTCGATGAAAAAATTTTTTTTCTGTTAAAAATCGATAAAAGGTCATGTTACTGTTATGTTATAGTATAAAAATTATTTTATGATGCTATTTATTTATGAAATTTAGGGTACTATAACGGAATTTTGTGGATTTTCGCGGCTTTTAAAATGTGAATTTTTTAAATTTTCATATGATTGTTCAACATGGCGCATTTTAATTCCTATACAATTCCGCACAGTTTGCCTGGAAAAAATTTTAAAAATTAATCCAATCACCTAGTGTAAATCAAACGTTTTTTCCGCGATATCGTCAACGCGCGATATTGAAAAAAATTCACTTTTGATTAAAATAAAGAATTATAAAAAAATCTATTTCAATCGATCGATGAAGAATTGTACACGAATTAAAATGAACCATGAAAATTCGAAAAAATTTGAGAAACCACAAAATCCCGTTTTAGTACCTCAAAATTTCATAAATAAACATATTAATTTTATAATTTTTGCTCTCACCATAACAATAGCACGACTTTTTGTTAATTTTCAACTGAAAAAATTTTTTTTTCATGTTTATAAATTATTCATTTAACTCAAAAATTTTTAACAACGATTGAACCTGCCATAAATCCTTAAAAAAAAAAAATTATGACAATTTCAAGTGTGACTTTGTGCAAAAATTCTGAACAGGTACAGTACCACACCGGGATTCCCGTATTCATTTTTCATTGTTTATATAATATTATAAATACAAATATAAGAAGAAAAAGTATATTCTTATACATAATTACTCCACGAGTAAATTTTTCTATCACGTATTATAATAATTACGTACAAAATATTGTTTGATCGTCCAGTACGCATCGGATAAAATTGACATTTGTCATTATATGTTATCTAAACCACTTTCTCGATATTTTAAAAAATCAATTATTACTTTTTTTTTTCTTCTTTAATATTCATTATTCGTTATATATTTCCACAATCTGCAAATAATAAAATCCAACAACGACATCACGTTTTTTTTTTCTGACCATTTTTCCAGCTTTAGCCACCTTTATATATATGTATATATATACAATGTTAACTTATTTTTTTTCTAGTCGTTGTTTAACATAGTTATATTCATATATATAAATATTTATATCGACTCCTTGACAACAAAGTTCCACTCGACATTTTTTTTTCTCGTTCTCTCCCACTTGCGTGACTCCCAGTCGCTATAATTATTAACTGTAGCTATTATTATTATTATTTTCGTTCGATTTTTAATTCTCCCGTGTTTTTTTTTATCTATATCACAATCGTCATTGGGCTTACACACATGATATTTTTTTTTTATTGTTGGATTTATCCCTGTATTGTCAATTCTCATAAAAATTATCTTTTTTTTTTTCTCGCTCTTATTACCCCTCGGCATTTAATTTTCATGATTTTTCTTTTTATTTATTTTTTCTTCTTCTTTTTTTTTTATTTACTCGTTGCGTTGAAGGCGAAGTCGGTGCTAGAAATAGAGAATAAAACGAAAAAGTTTCGTTCGCTATTTCAATCACTCTTAATTACTACGATTGGTCATTAAAATCTAATTATACGCGTTGTACAATATTATATTGGTTTTTTTTTTTTACTGAATGGTCGCGTGACAATTGAGGACACAACGAAACAAAATTTAGCGTCCGCTGTTGGCAAATATTTTTTTCCATTTTTTTTTTCTTCAGTCTTATAGAGTGGCAGTCGATTAAACTCGAGACCATTTTTTTTTTTAAATTAGGTTCTCGACATATGTTTAAAACAGATATTTATCCGACATGAACTGACACTAATCTTCGTATAATTAATATATCGCTGACTATGATTCCACATTGTTTTTTTTTTTTTTGTTATTATAAAATTGCGATGGTTTTGTGAGTGTATTCAGCGTCGTTGGTTACAGCCAACACTGCGTGAGAATATATAAACGAGTCCCTACGCGTATCTATTGTGTGTGTACTCTCGACGTTTACTTCCTCGTCGCTCGCGCTCACTGATTAGTTGAGGGCTTGGAGGACTTGAATAGACGACGTTGTTAGAGGCTCGACTGGGTGGGATACTTATCGGCGGTGGTGGCGGCGGAAAAAAACTCTGCAAGCACGCCTGGAATATAACCAAATACTCGGTTCACTCGCCTCAACCAAATTTCCCTTTTTTTACTACATATAAACATTCAAAATTTCAACAGAACGGGTCTGGCGAGCTTGAAAAAAAATATATCATCACATTTTTCTTGACACTGGGAGACCAGACTGTTTATAAACAAATTCAGATGATGAGTTATTTAGATGGAAATAATTTTATACTAAAAATGGAATTTTTTTATAATACTTTTGAAATTTTAAGTAGAACAACCTGTGTTGTGTCAGCCAAAAAATGTTATTTTTTTTTTTACTTGAAGTAATTTAAACAATTAATTTTGGGATATTTGATGGAGAAAAAAAAATTTTTTTAAGAGAACTCTCTAGGATATCCTGTTGATTTCAGTATTTTTTTAGTTTTCTGCTGATAACTCAGTAACTAAGCGAGATAACGAATAATATTATCAAAGTCAAATGATTGGGGTTAAAATTCTCTACAAATAATGTAGAATAAGGTTTTTTGATATTTTCCTTTATTTTCGAAATATTTTGATAAATAAAAATTTCAAAAAATGATATTTTTAAAATTAATAGAGATATAAAAAAAGTTTGATCTATGTTTTTTGTAGAGAATTTAAATGCCAATCATTTTGTTCTGATAATATTTTTCGATATCTCGCATAATTATCGCGTTATCAGCAGAAAACAAAAATAACGAAAATTGCGATATTTTATAATGGGGATATATACCCCTCTAAAAATTTAAATTATCTCGTTCGGATGTATCAAAATTTATTCTTATAACATTTGATAAAAACAATTTTTTTATCAAATTTAACGACCCTATATTACAACCCCTTGCAAATTTCGCTGTTTTCATGATTTCTTTATAGTTTTCTCCTGATAACTCAGTAACTATGCAAGATAACGAAAAATCTTATCAGATTCAAATGATAAAGAATTTAATTCTCTACAAAAAATGTAGAGTCAATTTTTCAAATATTTTGCTTCATTTTCAAGATATTATGAAAAATAAAAATTAAAAAAAAAAATGCTCATATTTCACAAATTAAGGAAGATACAAAAAATTCGATTTAAAGTTTTTTGTAGACAATTTGATCCTCAATAATTTAACTTTAATACCATTTTTTCGTTTTTTTGTTTATTTAACAAATAATCGCTAAATAAAAACAAAAAAAAATCACAAAAACTGAAATTTCTAACTTTAAAAATTTCTAAAAAAAAAAAAAAAATGAAGAAAACAATTTTTCATCTCAACCAAACGCTTCTAAAACTAAAACTTCTTCTAGATACTTAAAAATATTATTACACATCAATCTAATCCCTATTATTATTGATTTAAAAAATTTGTATTTTGTCTTAAAAAAAATTTACCTTTGCACTGCCCCTCGACGAGGTCTTGGAAAAGACACTGTCGTGCTCGCTGCTGGTGCTCGGCACGGGTATCGGAACTGCATAATCATACGTAGGATCTGTAAGAAATAAATCAATGAAAAACGACGAAACAGATAAATATTATCAATATATATAGTTACCTGAGCACTCGATACTGTCGTGCAGGTCCTTATTGTCGATGACAACGGTGCTGTAGCCGTAATATGTTGCTTGCGATGGTTCTCGGTATTTATTTTCATGAAATGGTTCTTGGTACTCGTCCAGCCTGACGTCACCTAGCAGGCGATCATTCAAGTCTCGAGGTAGAGTTGTGAGTTTGGCGCCGGCATATCTATCGTCGTATTCTTCCACGCGATACGTCATAAACGACGAGTCTTTTTCGCCTGTGGTGTAAGTTGATTCGGGCGATAGGTGCTGATGGTGGTGATTAGCAGTTGGCATAGAATCTTTGGCGTCTAGTGCACTGGCAAAATTTTTTCTTTGCCGATGACGCGCGACAATGAAAAATATCGCAACGGCCAGCAGCAAAATAACGGCCGTTAAAACGCCGATTATCACCGCCATATACGTTGGATCATCGTGCCTAGCGGTTGAAATAGGAATTTCCGCCTGCAGTGGAATATCTTTCGAGGTACTGTGGTTCTTTGTGCGCGGCGACTCGGTCGACGGGGGGGATTCTGGCGTAAAGTTCCCATGGGCAATGTCTGTCAACAGGCACGATAAGCATTATTGGTTTACGATTGCGCACTCGGTGCTATCTTTCACGGGAATTATTTCGGCCATTGATAAGATATATTTATATATTATGTGACTCACCGGAATCAAATGTGATCTCACTGATCATCAGCCACTTTGCCGCAAATGTAAAGCGTAATTTGATAAAACGTCCGATACGATGGTGAAGTTTTATCGATACATTTCTCGGCGTTTCAAATATTTTGTCGTCCATGTACGCGTAGATTATTGGGTCACCCGTGTACCACTTTCCACCGATGCTAAATAAAATATTCACCTCTGAAAACACCTAAAAAAATTCATATATGTTGGGTCAATTTGAATATAAATACAAGTTTACACTGCCGAATTTCCTTTTGAATATTTACACACTAATTTTAGTTCAATATAATAGATAAAAAAAAAGTTTATTCACTAGTATTTGACTTGGTAGGAATTTTTCTCGTGTTTTAAAACGTAAATTTTCTTTGTTATTAAAAATTTTTTTTTTAATTAAAATAAACCATTATTTACATAAACAATTATTGATTATAAAGAAATTGGAAAAATTTTTTTTTGTCTGTTGATCAAAGTTTTTTAGTAAATTTTCTTTTGAGAATATGTGCCTATAACTCAATAAAATGATAAAGATGTATTGATAACTCAGTAAATAAGGGAGATAACGAAAAATGTTATAAGAGTAAAACGATAGGAAATTCAATTTCCTAAAAAAAGTGTATAGTCAATTTTTACTGTATTTTGCTTTATTTTTGAGATATTTTTAAAAGTTAAAAAATTTTGAATAACTTAATTCTTTTATATATTTGAAAAATTTATTTAAAGCGAAGATTCTTCTAAAAAACTAATAAAAAATGGTTTAACAATCCGTTTGGTAATGTTTCGTGACGAAAGAAAAAAAAACATAAAAAATATTCGATATTAGTCAGTTCAAAGACTTTTTGATACCGCGATTAAAAAAAAAAATTTTTAATTTACAATTAAAAATTTTCTAAGGATAAAAAAATATATATTTACCTGTACATCCTTAGTAAACTGATTATTGCAAAAAATATGAACAGCCGAGAATTCTCTGACACGATCAAACTCAAATTTGAGATCAAGTGGATTAGTGCGGGTGTCATTTCTCCAGGCAACCCATCCCTGATGTCCATGATCATACCCGTAATATCCCATTTTAAAATCTTCCGGGCCAGTGCGACCATCAGAAAGTTGGCCCATGCCACGGCGCAACTCGCCGTCCCAGTAGCCGTCATACGCCGAGTCAAAAAACTCCCAAGTTCCGCGCTTGTCGCCCTGGGGCATCGAGTAGGAAACGACGCCGTCATTCCAGGGGCAGCCGTAAAGCTCGACCCGCATGCACACAGTGCGGCGATGATAGCTGTACGGCAAGAAACGTATTTTACTCGCCCATATCGCAGGCTCAAGTTCACGCTTCGACTCCAGATATGCATTCTTATTGCCCTCGATCACCTGGAACAATGGAACGAGCCGTGAAGCCTGATGCTTGACCCCTAAAAGGGCCAACAACACACCTCTTCACCACGCACGTTTCTGTATCGAACCCATTTGCCGAGCTTGGGGCGCCAGTACTCAAGGATGTAGGCCTCGGCGTACTCCACGCCCTCACCGTTGCCAAATCGCCCCTGCGTGGCCGTGGCGGTGATGACGTGCACGCTGTGCAAATCAATTTCCAGCCATTCGTGTGGCTCGGTGGTGACCTCCTGCTTGGGACACCAGGCGCCGCCATTTCGCTCCTGCTTCAGCCTGCAAAACAACAACACGTCAATAATATACAAGAATTTTTTTATACGCACACACGCGCGCGTGGCATGGAACGAAGCTCGCTTGTGTGCCTACACGTTTCCGCAACTTAACTCGCCATTTCTCAACCTGTCTGTATAATTTAATGATTCGTGTATCCCCTCATTTCTCCGAGATGCGACGCCCTCAACTATATCGTGTTGCTAAAGCCAAAAAAGCGTATGTCCAAAAAACTCGGGGAAAAAAACTCTGAACAACAGGGTATTATTCTAAAATAAAGCACCGAGTTATCAGTAAGAAAACAAAACAAAAAAACACCATAAAATTAGCCAAATTTTCAAGAAGGGTTATTTTAAAAATTCAATAGAAAATGAAATTTTCTTTTACTTCTCACTAAACATCACAAAACTTATTAGTAAAATTGATTTAATTGGAAAAATGCAAAATAACCTTTTTTGGCTGACTTAACGCTGGTTTTTCTCCTAGAAAATCAGAAAAATCACTTTAACAACCCTTTATCCACTCGTTTGTCACCCAAAAACAAATTTTTTAATTCTCAAGCATCTTATTATTTAGTTTACAAATTTTCCAATTATTTTTTTACAAAATTTTTGTCGATAACAAGAAAATAATTAACCCCTCAGCTTTAGCAACACGATATATATATTACCGAGGGTTCTCGCTCAAAGCATCATGTGCACAGCGGGCCTCACAGTGCATCAAAAAAAAAAAAAATCCACCAAAAGGGTCTGACGTCTCTTCAAGTCCCTCAAAAAAAAAAAAATTGAAATGTTAAAATATTTTAGTCCCAGTCACTTTTAGACCCGCTACTCTATCACATTCATATCTTGATCATAAGTGCAGATATGAGTAGGCGTTATATATATTCCCGGGTATATATTTTCGAGATGTATCCACATCAAAGAAGCGCGCGCGAGAGCAAGCCAACGAACCCAAGCGGCTGCTGCGGCAGTTAAGTGTCAAGTGCCAAATCACATAGTAAACGTCAGGCCGACAGGTTGACTACGCTAGTTATAGGTGTGTATAGTCAGCGGGGAAAGTGTATAAGAAAATTTTTTTTCCTTTACCGTCCGTGCTGTGGCCCGACGTTGCCGCTGTCAAAGCTGGAGCTTGCGGTGATGTCTGCGTCGGGAATGATTCCCGCCTCCATTCCCAGGGGGGAGATGCATTGTGCTGCAAAAAAAAGAAATCCGATATGCAAGCCATTACATATTCATTCGTGTAGGGCTTTAGAGCGCCACAACGAGCTCCTATTCTCCATCAGCAAGCATTTCTACTCGGACTCTTCACACACATAAAAGCTTCAGACTCGTCGCTTTCTAACTTTTCCATTATTCCAACGCGCCTTTGCTTCATGCAAGCCACGACAATATATCTAGATATATTCTCCGGCCACTTACATATGTCTATGGCATTTCTGCACGGAACAATGAGAAGCAGCAGCGAAAAGAGCAGGCCTTGCTTCAGGTTATTCATTACTGCCCGCGTGCGAAATCACGAATTTTTCCTCTCGTTTTTTTATCTCATTCCAGTCTGCAACAAAAAGAGTGGTCAAATTAACAATTGTTTTTTTTTTTTCGTCGTTCATATACGCTCGGACAAAGAGGGACATTCACGCAGGGCATTGCGCATCATTACTGAGATTACCATCTCTATACTCTGAGCGCGCAAAGCAAAAGGAAATTGAAAGAGCTCAACTGCAGCGCCGGCAGAATATTAGTTTGTTAGTGCTGCTAAACACGAGTGTGTGGTTATTTTTTTTTTTTAATATTATACCGAAAAGACTCGAATTTCTGTATATCCCCGGGTGCTCAGGACCCCTGCTTCCGGTCGTCATTTTGAAAAAAAAAAACGTTTTTGAAGCTTGTATCTTGGAAAGTAATGAATTTATGAGAAAAATTCGAGAGACCTACTATTTTATTTGTTATTGAATTTTTTAAGTTTTTTAATCGAAACTTTTTTCTGTCACACTTGCCATTATTTAACTATTTTGATTTATTGCTGCAGTCACGTGATTTATTTAATTAAAAACTCAATTAATCAACTAATTACAGAATATAAAATTTGTTTATTATAAAATTTTTTACAACTTTTATTTAAAACATTTTTCTATAAAATCAATGCTTAAAAACTTATGATCACTCAACGACGCAGTCAATCGATGAACATACGAATTAAAAAATGATTAATTAATGCATATACCACCATTAAAAAACCCAAGTTTGTCATAAAAATAAAAACCTTATTTTTACTAGCATATTAAAAACAAATATCCAAGTAATCAATTATCTTTAATATCTTTCGCCCATTGCCCGTATAAAGTCAGCCTCTAAACCGACTACTTAATTTCGTCGATTTAAGCCGTCGTTTATATCAACCATTTGGGACGGTAATTAATAATCAGGTGGTGCATATAGCAATAGCGAGTAAAATGCGGAATAATAACTTAAATCCCGGATTACAATTGTGGGGGAAAGCCCAACTGGTGCTCGCTGCCGCCGCCGTTTACGATTGCATTTCTCTCCACTTGGTCGATATTAGCAAAAGGCCCTTTGCTTGCCTGGTACAGCGAAAAGCACAGCAGCAGAGAATTGTAAATACCACATGCACAGAGACGGGCGCAATCCGACTGATTGCCTCTGCTTGGCTGTCGCCGGCCAAAACGTGATTCAAGCTCTTTAATGTGGCCGAGCATTGTCATGTATGTTTGTTATTGCATGGCGCACAGTTTGGGGCCGTAAACGAGCTTAATTTCAAAGTCTATGACAAATTGTTTTGAATTGAAGATAAGTGAAAAATTAGTGTTTATGTCTATGACGACTTGAGACAATAAATTATCATAAATTAGTCAGGGCCTTCCGGTATTCCGGCTAAGTCTCCTTATAGAATTACTTTTGTGCAGGGTTGTTACACGCTGTTTCCCCAATTGAATTCACTCTTTGGCCCCCTATGTGATCCATGAATACACACGTGCGCCACATTGATTTATTGACGGTCATTAAGCACTGACACTCTCATATACCCGCGGCCAATTAACCAACGCGAAAAGAGAGGAGTTGATGCAGGTGTAGGGAGGAGTATAGAGGGACGAGAGAGTATTTCTTGAATTTTCTCTCAGTCCGTGTGTTTACCATCTGTTCATTCTCGTTTCTCGTCCTGCGACTTGGCGTCGTAGTCGCAAGGGAAACGAGTTTAATATTTATTTTGCTTCTTTTCACTTCCACTTCCCGGGCACAACAAACGGACGCGCCACGACGATGAGATAGACCTGCCCAAGTGAGGATATATTTAGAATTACGCCTCGTCACTTACTCTCGTCTCATCTACCCTGTCCGCCTACTACTGCTGCACACATCAACCCTTTCCTGCCACTAATTTACCCATACGAAAAAATACCCCGCACATATGCCTCATCAATTTGTATCCACACATCCTTCCACCCGCTCCTCTGTCCACGATACGACCTCTTGAGCTACAAGCTTGCTTATGCGCCGTCGCTCATCCCCTCTTCCTTTTATTATCGATCCACCCCAACTGTCCTCCCTTTTGCTATTTTGTACGTATCACCTCTCGTTTTGTGGCTAAAGAGGAAAAGGAAAAATATTACATGGATTTTTTTATTCTTCCGAGTGAATTATTATTTTTTGCTGCTGCTAATGCCGCGGTCATTTGCCGATTTACGATATATATGGGGTTGCTGGTGGGTGGAATATAGTTTCGCGACTACACATGTCCTTCGCCCCCGCAACTGTATCTACATAATCCAATATCATTTGTTAACCCTGACGTTGAGCTGCTGTTTCTGCTACTGCTACGCGATCTCTCTCGCATTTTAGTCGTCCCCTGTATTTTTATTACGTCTACGGGGAAATCTAGAGTGAGTTTCGTGTGCATATACCATCTGCTGGCCAAAGCCAACGTGTCTCGAGGCTCGTAAATCGACTTCAAGCACAAACAAGGAGGATTTCGCTACGCCCCTACAGCTCTATACTCGCATCTACTCTTGCTCTCGCGCTGTGCAGAGGCTTCAATAGTCATATGTCGGCGGAAACTATGAGACTTGAAGTATGTTCACAAGATCCTGAATATCACTGTAACTTTTTAGAGCACAGAAAAGCCGCTAACGAGTATATTTCAAGGTGATTTTTCAGAGCTAAATTATTATCGTAAAATGGTATTTCTTCTTTGGGTAGAATTTTTTTAATTTACTTTTACAAGGATAAATATCCCTCGTAGAGAAAAATGTTTCAGATAAAAATGATTCGTTTTTAAATAATGTAAAATAATGGTTATTAGAGTTATTTCGAAAAAGTTATTAGTTTGGCGTATAGCAAGGCGGCAAGTTGACATCAACAGGACGTCATGAGCCGGATGTCTCGCTGACGCTTATCGAACACGTAAAGTTTCTTCCCGTGTGTTGTTTGTGCGCTTCCCTTGGCACTTCGCTCATGATTACAACACGAATATGGGAGGTAAGGTAGTGTATTAAAACACAATGGCTATATAACTTATTGCGCCCTCGACGATATTTCGCATCAACGCACGTCGCGGGGCACGTGAGTCGCATTTATTCTTGCGCTTCTGGTCGAATAGCGGCCAATTTATCGGAGCTCTATGGCGAACATTAATCACAAAGCGACAGTGAGCGCTAATACACCACCACCATCCCTCGACAGTGCAAGTGAAGGCGCAAGATGGATGTATAACTTTATTTAATTGATTTTCTCCTGCTACACTCTCTGAAATTATTTAAGTTTACATCGTGACGAGAAATAATTACACGCGCTTGCGCATTTTTTTTAATCAACCCACCGAGATGCTTATCTTAAATTCAGGCAATTCGCTCCATGCAGCCACAGAGTCGCAGACAAAGAATTATTTCTTTGTCTTTCATATAGCGAATCTTTTTTGTTTTTTTTTGTTTTTTTTTTTTTTCCAACTGACCCAATGTGTCCGCCGACAATAAATGTTTGAAAGAGAGCTTACTCTCACTTTGAAGTCATCAACCCAAAGGCACACGCGATATCGACCTGTTAGCAGGCCGTCGGCAGCATCAAGTCGATATTCACACACAAGACTTTATACTTGTGCTGCAGAGAGTGGCGTTATTGGCTGTGTATATCCGCGACTAAAAGTCGAGATGGTGGAAAAAATATATAAAATACTCTCTATACCTATATATTTCATCATATATTGGCTAGTCTAATAACTCAGAGAAACGATATACCTGCTGCTTGTGGGTCGACAGAGTAGAGAGAGGATTTGCATTTTTAACGAAGTCAATTCCCCCAACAGAGAAATACCATGTTAATTGAATATTTAATATATTCCTCGTGTTATTTATTGATGTAATATTAATTTTACCTTTTCACCAGTGTCATAAATTCCATGAAAATTATGACAACTGTTTGCTTGCTTTATTATTTGATCAATTTACACTATCGCCACTAAATAAACATCCACAAACATCACACACACACACGTCGCGTTCATCGCCCGAAACCGATTCAAACCCATGGCATTGATTGTGCACCAGTTTATCGAAATGTTTAATCGAACTGACGGCAAATGCTATATACAGTGGTAGGAGAAAAATATTCGATGTTTGTCGTGACCACGGCGCGGGCACCAACTGACAGAATAAGTCTGTGATATGTCGCGACGCCCGCGATACAGCGGAGGGGGTGGTAGGGTCACGGTTAGTTCGATCGGCAACCTCCCTGCCAGCGCCACCTGCCACGCCATTTTCAAAGCCATTGTGTAGCAGTCGGTACGCGCGTCACGGGCGAGTGATCGCCGAGGGGTCGAGATGAATGGATAGCAGCTAGAGGGGTGGCACAAAACGACGACGAGTACGAGGAGTGACGGCTAACGTATGTGGTCGGCCATTGACGCGCGAGATTTTATTGATTTTCTCTTTTGGGGATGACGATGACGACGACGACGACGCCACATACAGCTCTCCCTATGATGTTAATTATCGCAAAATGGAAGCAGGTGGGGCCAAAGGCGTGCCGTTCGTCCTAAAACATCCTGATTATGCGCTATCACGAAAGCCAGTTTTTTTTATTATTGTTATTAATATTACCCTGGCTGCGTTGGATCTATATGTAAATTCGGATAAATTCTATTATAATCTCCCTTTCAAATGCAACAGCAACTTCAAGCCTTCTGAATTAATTATTTAAATTAGTATTATAAGTCTACAATATTCAATTTATGTGAATAGTAAATACTATATACACAACTGCGAGAGGGAGGAAATAAGCTATATCACGCACTTATTTTAGAGAGGGTGAATACTCATATATTTATCATAAGCCCTAGATCTCTGGGTTTTTCTTCAGTCAGCACGATCTAAATCTCGTTTTTTTTACTTATTGGAAAAATAATTAAATGATGAATAATTTTAAACATTTCGATTATTTCTCTGTTGCAGAGTCGGTAAGGAAGATGTCCGATGAAGGGGAAGAAAAACATAACCGGCCGGGTAAATGTTTAAAAATGGCGCTATGAACTGACTGCTAGCGCCCTACGCCCTATTTGTCAACTGAAAAGAAATAAATATATGGGGGTTTTGTTGGTTCTTCATCCTCTCTTGCAGTTGCATTCTCTTTGTGTGTGCGTAGTTTTTCTGGAGTCGACGAGAGAGAGATGTTGGCATAAATATTTTTTTTTAATAACGAAAAACTCGAAACGAAAAACATTTACGTATCTTTAATAACTTGGTAGATTAGCGCGAAAAGTTTTTATCCAAAAATTATTAACGGAGAATGTGATATGCTGCCGCATTTTTGCAACGATATTTATTCGTCAAACATTGGGTTCCAAGAAAATTCAGCACCACGGCATCCCGAAAAAAGCAACCCACGAGGATGGCCGATTCAGAGGAACTTGAGGTAAGTGAGAATATTATGATCAAATGAATGTCGTAAAATATCATTAAAAACACCCAATCATTCGATGTAAATGTAGTAATGAGGCGAATATAAAATTCGTTGTGTCCGTGTCTCGGAGCTGTCTGTGTTTTTGACAACGCTTTGAATTATATATGTTCTATTTGTGAAGTTCAAAATTATTGGCATTGTGTATAAGCCTAAAGTCTCTGTCTCGTTGCGTTGTGTACGCGTGTAAAATAACCTATATTCGACTTTGACAAGGTATACACACACAAAACATGCTAACAGGGTTTAAAACTTGGTTATTAAATTGCTGCAACGTGCATTTATGTTTCAGAATATGGTATTAAGTTTTCGGGTCTCTGAGCTTCAGATGCTTTTAGGTTTTGCTGGCAGGAATAAATCCGGTCGTAAAAACGAATTGCAGCAGCGTGCTTTGGAACTTTTAAGACTAAAGTCTCATCCAGTTCAGGTCAAAATACGGGAACTTCACAAGACCATCCAGTAAGAGTCACATTCACAACTAATAACCATGCACAATCATAAGTAATAGAATTTAAAAAAAATCAAACAATTTTTCAATAACCACTAAACATCTGCTTGTTGCAGAGCGGATCAATTGACAGCCCACCAAATGTACGGTTCATCCGGCACAGCCCCTGAACCTCAAATCGAGCAGCATCCAATGCAAACACGATCAGACGAGAGGTTAGTTACTCGCCCAAAAGTAAGTTTTGCCATAAAAAAAAAAGAAACTTACCGTATTTTTCCTTCTTGAGATCACACAATAATTCGTCTTGGGTGCGAGTAATGCGTCGACCACAGCAACCGTCGCCGACATCGGCTCCTCCAGCGAAGGAACTGCCGCCGGCACATCAATCCTCGATCCCACAGTCGGGACAGGTCGCACGAGCGCCGCCGGTCTACACGCCGAGCGGCTACACGAGCGTAGCACCGCAGGTAAATTCTCAATCTCCTTAAAAAAATAATAATAACGTTGCATAAATTATCGTCTTTACAGCGTTCGAGCAGCGCAGTCTACCCAAATTACCCGGCGTACCCGGGGAAAATGATGGCACCACCAATGCAGCTACAACAGCCCGGGCAATACCCAGTGCATCCTGACGTGCGGCTAAAGAAGCTTCCATTCTACGACCTGCTCGCCGAGTTGCTCAAGCCATCTAGCCTGATGTTGGCAGGCTCTATGCGCATGCAAGAGGGCATATTCCAGTTCCACCTGACACCCCAGCAGGCCACAGACATCTCTTCCTCGCGGGATTGCCGCCCCGGCGCCAAGATGGACTACACAGTACAAGTACAAATGCGATTCTGCCTTCAGGAGACGTCCTGCGAGCAGGAAGACTACTTCCCGCCGAGTGTGCAGGTCAAAGTCAACGGAAAAATCTGTCCCCTGCCCAATCCCATCCCGACAAACAAATCGGGCGTTGAGCCTAAGCGTCCGCCACGTCCCGTCAATATCAGTCCGCTCGTTAAATTGTCGCCCACGGTCGCTAATCAAATTCAAGTGAGCTGGTCGGCAGACTACGGGCGGCGTTACGCCGTCGCTGTGTACCTGGTGCGAAAGCTCAGCAGTGCCGAGCTGCTAAATCGCCTGAAGGCTCGCGGTGCACGACACTCTGACTACACTCGTGGACTGATCAAGGAAAAACTCAATGAGGACGCTGACAGCGAGATTGCCACGACTTCTCTGCGCGTTTCTCTCGCCTGCCCGCTCGGAAAAATGCGCATGACTACGCCGTGTCGTGCCTCAACGTGCTCACACTTGCAGTGCTTTGATGCCTCGCTTTTCCTGCAGATGAATGAGCGCAAACCCACGTGGAACTGCCCTGTTTGTGATAAATGTGCGCTCTACGATAATCTCGTTATTGATGGATACTTCCAGGAAGTTTTGCAATCTAACAAGCTCCTGCCTGACGTCAATGAGATTCAGCTGTTGCAAGATGGCTCCTGGGAGAATTTAGTGATGAAAAAGGAAAAGGATCGCGACAAGAGTGACAAAACTGTCGCGAAATCTTGCGTCAAGGATGTCGATACTGTGGATTTAGGTAATTTATTTGTTGTTTTTTGTTTGTTTGAAGGTTTTTTTTTACCTGATTTTTTTGCTTTTGGCAGATGAATCTAATCCTGTGACTGCAACTCCAGAGAAAAAAACCGCCCCGGTGATTGATTTGATTTCAAGCGATGAAGATGATGACGAGGACGACGATGAGGAAGATACGTCAAGTCAGTCGAAGAGTTCTACGGCTGTCAGCGCAGCTAAGAGCACGAGTGTGGCTGCAAAAAAATCAAGTTCCAGCCACAATGCCATTAGTAGCACTAGTGAATCACCGGACCTCATGATTATTGATTTAGAGTAATGTTTTTTTTGTACGATACAGTTTTCTTTTTTCTTCTTTTTTTTTTTAGTTTTTTTCTCTAGAACTTTGTGTATTAACTGTGACGACGTTTATCGTTGTTTTTTTTTTAATACCAAAGTCTTTTACGTGGTGATTCTACAAAAAATTCGAGTGCGTAAGTTATATTTGAAACGTAGTTGGATATATTCATTGAAGCATTTTTTTTCTTTCCTCTCTTTGAGGAATTTAACGTCAAAACGTCCCTTTTTTGTCACTATTTTGACGATGCATTTGATTTAATTTTTTTAAAAGAATTTTCCTAAAGATAAGAAAAAAGTGAATAAAAAAACAGACATAAATTTATAATCATGAATTTTTTTGATTGAAGGTTCATTTTAATTTTTTAAATAATTTATTTCTAAAAATAAACAGTGAGATTTAGTTTTTCAGGACCTGGACGCTCCTCATTGCGTCCTCCTGATCCAGCTGCACCGTTGATACTATCTACAGTCTAAAAAAATTAAGAAATAATTGATTATCTAATTTTCAGGGACATGTTAATTGATTATTTACCCCGTCGTCGTTGAAGGACAATTTTTTCACGTGTCTGAAGGAGTCTGCGGGCCAAGCGGGGACGAGCGAGTCTGGTGGATCGACGGAGTAGTTGGAGGAGTCCTGGGAAACTGTATCAAGATTCATCCTCGCACTGAGATCGTTCATATTCTGCACAAGTCCGCCAATGTTGGGGATATTGGACGTGGCAGACAGAGCGGGCGGCACGGGCAGCGGTGCGACCTTGTGGCGGTTGTATCCGTGCCTAGTTGTGCCTTAAAAAAATTTTAATGACTGTGAACTAGTTACAGGACAGAAAAAAACATTTACTTTTGCCCTGGGCGCTGGATGAGCCGACATTCTCCTCACCAAACACGGGATTGCTCATGTCCTTGTGTGCCGACCGCTGCTGCCGGCGTTTTGGAGCCTCCTGCGCATCGTGGAGGGCACTGGCGCCGAGAATTTGTGGACTTGAGCTGAGTGCCGAGGGCACCGGCGACTTCCCACGGTATCCCGTACCTATCGAGTTCACCGAGCCGTTCTTCGGGCGTTTTCTGTGGTGAGTGATTGTGATCGGGTGATTAATCATTGAGGTTATCGCCGCGGGGCTATGGAATTCTAGTTGGATAGTTACTGTTTGTATATGTAGAGAATTAAAATTAATATGACGACTCCGAGAAGTCCGAGGACTACTCCGAATACTGCGACGAGAAATATACTCCCGTTGAGCCAGGCTGGGGCTGCACGTGATGCCGTCTGGATTCTCGTGTTTGGCAGGTGGACTATCACTGGGATCATGCTGCTCCTGGAACCACCAATTTATTTCTAGGTATGGAAATACATTCAAGACGGATCTCAGTGGATATCTCGTCAATTTTTACAGGTTTTTATGGTTTTTGATAAATGAAAGATGTTCAACCCGAAATTTGAGGTGTCTTAGGATTTTTAAGTAGAATTATATATATAATTAATATATCGCGTGTCTAAAACCAAAAAAGCGTATTGCCAAAAAATCCCCGATTTTTTTACTTGCTGATATTTTGATAAAAATGCAAGTTAGACAAATTTTGTTAAGCACCTTTTTTGTAGCTAATAAAATTCTCTACAAAAAAGGTCTCTTGTAAAAAATTTTTATCTTTAGTAGTTTTAAAGATTTTATGCTTTAAAACAGCAAAAAAATTTCCTATACGCCTTTTTGCCTTTAAAGACGCGATATATCTTGAAAAACGGAAATAAAACCTTTTATACCGGATGAAAAATCATATTACAATGATTTTCACTAAATTATCGTTGAAATATCAAAAAAAAAAAATTATTTGTATTATAAGTAGTAAAGATACTGATTTTTACGTTGATAAATTTCATCTTACCGCGGGGGTTTTCCCGAGTCCGTGGCAACGGCTACAAGCCGCGCTAGTGTGCCATTCAGGTGCTCGGACGAGGTAAGAATCAGTTCGCCGTTGTCCCTAAGCTCAAAAGACCTAGAAAAAATTATTATTAATCGATCAAATCCATTTTTGAACGTGAAATAACGAACTTGGCATCGGGTCCGCGAAGGGAGAGTGTCACCCGGTCGCCCTTGTCACCATCTGCAGCCTCCAGCCTCCCTGTGGCATAATTACAAATTACATCTGCCTTAATTGAACTATTTTTATCATTACCCACCGACAATTGATCCCTCCCGGAAGATTCGGGCGTGGAATTCATACCTCGGATGGCGAAACCTCGGCTCCCACTCATTTATGTCCTCCACGGCCACGCTCACGCGTGCTGTGTCATTCTAAAATGAATAAAAAAAATTATTTCCATCGAAAAATTATTTTAAAAAGCCTCTGATTACAGATACATACACTTAAACCATCAGAAACATGCATTATAAAGCTGTATAAAATTTTTTTTTCATAATCCAGAGGCGATATTAAAATTAATTCTCCGGAACTGGTGACGGAAAATTTTTCCAACTCTTCGGAAGAACCCTCCAACCAAAATTGTAAATTCTGTAGACATATTTGTCATATATAATAGGAAATAATTATCTGGGAATAATTGCAGGGTGAAAGGCGCATCAACACTTACGGCATCAATTTTATTCAGTCCGGTTGTGAGAATGATGCTATCCGGTGGAGTATTTTCAGGAACACTTATTGTAAAGTCTTTTAAAATAAATTTCACTGGTAATCTACCACCTGCCGTTGGAATGGCATTTAAACTGCTTTCACGAGCGACTTCTACAGTCGCCAAACTATAGCGATCTGGATTATCAATTTGTGTAGCCTGGAAAAATTAACGAGAAAAAACATGATTTTATTGAATTTAAAATATTAAAAATTGTTTTACCTTGATAACCACAGTTGCCGGGGATAATAATTCATGATCCATTAAATTGCGCATGAGTGTGATCTCGGCAGTTTGTGGATTTAAGTAGAGAAAAGGTAAAATTCCATTTTGCGACGTGTATTTAACAGGTGCATTTATTCCAAGGTCTTGATCGACAGCTTGTATGGGACCTGGCTCAACTGGCAGTAACATTCGCTGCTGAAAAACATTTATTTTACATTCACTATAATTATTTCTGACCACAAAACAGCTCGAATTTTCGACAAATTAATTCATCCACCATCAAAAATACAGGGAAAAGTCAACATAACGTTTTTAAAAAAATTGTTTTTATGTTTAAATGTTTGATTAATTGTTCTGTAGGTTAAACTCACTGTTTTGATACCATCGGGGATGATGATTTTGTACTGATTGTGAAGAAAAGCAGGATTTTGGTCGTCGGCATCGATCACATTGACAGAGAGGGTGGTGACTGACGACTGCGGGGGATTTCCTTGATCCTAAGGGTGCAAAAAATTTCGTTATTAATTAAAAATGATGGTGATAATTTTAGAAAATAATTTTCGCACCTGTGCTCGAATATTTACTGAAAAATTGTTTAGTGTTTCGTAGTCCAGGGGCTTTTTCAGGACCAGTGTGCCCTCTAGAGCGTTGATGAACGTGAAATAATCCTAAAAACACACCGATGGACTTTTTATTATTTTTTTTTCTATCAAATTTTCGAAAGTTGAATTTCTTCAAAAATTTCGCCTTTTTTGTGATTTTCCTTGTTTTTTACCGATAACTCGGTAAATAACCAAGATAATGAAAAATATTATAGAAGTTAAATGATAGAGAATTCAATTTCCTACAAAAAATATAGAATAATTTTTTTTTGAATTTAGCTTTATTTTCGAGATATTTTGAAAAATTAAAATTTTCAAAAATCAGTAATATCTCGAAAACTAAGCTTGATATAAGAAAAATTGATTCAACATTTTTTGTAGATAATTCAATGGCAAATCATTTAGGTTCAGTAAAATTTTTCATTATTTCGCTTAGTTATCGAGTTATCACCAAAAAACTGAAAAAAATCACGAAAACTACTAGAATTCCAAGGGTATACCCCTTTGAAAATTTTCAAAAATTTTTTTTCTCCCTTTTTTCAACCAAATGTTTCAAAAATTCAATAATACTCAGTTATTATGAGTTTTAACATTTTTTTTGAACCATATACCCTTTTAGTAGCGATGAAAATTCAAAAATGATTTTTTTCGATTAGAAGCTAAAAAATGTGTTTACCGAGTGCTGTCCTGGTAGAACGGCATATTGAACTGTGGAATATGGTCCTGGTTGGTCAATGTCAATTGCTCGTACTCCCTGAAGCACTCGTGTTCCAACCACGGTCACCTGAGAGGCGTAAAAAAAAGATTAATCGAAAAAATGCATGCGGTTATGCCTTCCGGAATTCTCGGGATTTTCATGAAGCCTCCGCTATAGCATCAAAGTTCGTCTCAGTGATTTATCCAAGAAAGGAAGCCTATTGTATGTAACGGTGGACGCTTAGTTAGCTTCTCTTCGCGGTCGGCCGACGAGCACAACGCGTTACGCGTAGCTGGTGCCGCTTTGCTCTCTGCCACACTAACACCATAGCGGATTCATGCCCAGTGGTACTCTCGTCCACTGCTTCTATGTGTTCCCTTCTTTTCGTTGGGTTATTCAAGTTACGCTTTGCTGCATTTCATGCATTAATGGCTCAACAACGAAAGTTGCAAAGCTACACTGTACAATTATTTCGAAAAAAAAAAGAAGAAAAATCCGAAAAAATGGCAAAAATTAAATTTTTATCACTAAAAAAAATTCTTACTTCGGATATATTGAGGACGTAGGGTGCATTGACAAATTTTGGAGCATTGTCATTGGCGTCCGTGACCCGAATGTTGACAGGAATAACAAAACCCTGAAAATAAAAGAGAAATTTAAATTAAATATAAATTTTATTTTCACTTAATTAACAGTGTTTTATTATTTAAAATATTAATTATTACGAGATAACAATAATTTATATGATTTTTTGTTGTTGTATTCGTTAGAGCAAATCGGCAAGTTTTAGAAAGTCATAGAAAGTCCTGGTATTTTCTGAAGATTCACACTAATGAAAAGTTTAAACAATAATTTATGTTTTTTACAATGAGAAATGTATTACTATAAATGGATCAATGACTTTTCCAACGATTATTAAATAAGCTCGTGTGGCTGTCGACTATACCGGAACGAAATCGTCTTCAGTTGACTGGTTTTCTTTTGCTAATATCTTGAAGGTTATTGATGCTACGGTATTTTTGTATAGGAATGTTTTTAAAGAGCGTTTTTCAGGCTATAAAAATGATCCTGTACAAAATTTTAATTAACCCAAGCATTATTGAGATAATTGAGAAAAATTATGACACGATTATGACAAAGTTATCTTCGGTTGAATTTCTTTTGCCAATATCTTGAAGAATATAATAGTTACACTATTTTTGCAAAAGACCTTTTTTTAAGAGAATTTTCCCAGCTACAAGAAAGGTCTTGTGCAAAATTTTGATAACACCAAGCATTGTCGAGATAATCGCGAAAAATTGAGCAACTTACTGGATCAAGGGTGCGACGCCTCTCGCAAATGACGTTGATATAAACGCTGGCGGGACCGTCGATGCCCTCCTTGTCCAGGAGCCTGATTAACGTTAAATTTCGCGAGTTTGGCAAAATACTGACAGGACTGTCGCGCTCCTGCAGGCGTAATTCGATGTCTCCGTCGATGCTCGGGTCGCCCAAAACGCCTAGAACGCCGATGGTGTCACCGACCCTCTTGTCTTCGCTCACAAACAAATGCGAGGCCGTGGCGCCGTTCTCCAAGAAACATCTTGTGTCTCTGAGCACTTGACAGGGTGAAGAAGAAAATACAGATGCCAATATTTGTCCGAACACACACATCAGCGCTAGAATGAAGGCTTTACTTACATTGAGCACACGCGAACTGGATGAAAATGAAAAAACCAAGCACGATTTTTTGCATTATACACTCCATATCGATCGGTAATGCTCGCTAATCCAGTCACTAATTTTTTCCAACATCTAAACTATTTTTTTCATCAATAATTCGGGCTGCGCACCGGTTCCATGTGCGTCTCAGATGCATTTTCAATCGTTTCCCCCCCGGTAAAAACCTCTAAATAATTCAAAAACCCCACAAATAAATAATTAACAAAGTTTTTAACTAATAATATTTCAAATAAAAAATTATTACAACACTTTTCTTCAACTTTTAAACCAAAATTTCTCGTAAATAAATACTTATACACTTCATTTCACGTTGGAATAACAGAAAAAAAAAATGAATAAAATATAATACAATAGATTTACAGGGGTAAAAATAAATATTTGATAGAAAAAAATGGTTTTAAAGGTATAAAAAATATTTTTTTTACGAGTTTTGAATTTTTTTCGTGAGCACTATTGTTCGTTTTAATTTTTTTTTCGCCTTGTAAAGGGGCTCACTCATTGAATGTCCGGTGAGACTGGTCTGCTTTCGAGCCTGTATTACAAACAGAGGTACAGACAAACTCAGGAAGTGGACAGGAAAGGGGGGATAACCTCCCCATCTACGTGAACAGGTGTTCATAAGCGGAGCCGCGTCGTATAATCACTGGAAGTGTACTCCATTGTACGCGATGTGCCAAAAAAAAAAAGAAAAAAAATTAAAAGAGAAGCAGAAGGGGGTACCTTTGAGAAATCACAATAAAATTCATTTGTATTCTTCTCAGAAGCACTCTCTCAATGACGAACAAGGACGATTTTTTCTCCTTGCATGCTGTGCCCCATAATACGACCTCGAAGATTTTCTTCTTCACGTTCTTATAGACGTCGACGACGTAGTCTAATAATCACTCGGCAATAATTTTCATACATGCCTATTATTTATTTATACAATATTTTTTTTCTTAGCTCCTTTCTTCATCCGTTATAATGTTGCCCTGTATACTTAGTCGATTAAATGGATATCGTACACATGAATTAAAATTAAATTCAAGCACTACACAATTTTTTTTTTTTAGCTACTTTTTAGTGATGATTTTATTTGTATGTTTGTTTTTTTTTTTTTTCTATTATTGCTTGACAGCCAAAAAAGGAATTTTTAGATTGAATGATTCTAGAATTGTAGTATTTGTTTCTTTTTTTCCACACTTTTTCTCATGTTTTTCCATTTTTTTTTACCTTTTTATTTTTGTTTTCGTTTTTTTTTTATTGAGTAACAATTCGTTTAAAAGGTAATAAAAGTTATCGAACTGTAATAATGACTTTTCATTGAGTAATTGGCGTTTTTTTTGTTAATTAGTATTAATAAGGATGTATAGAAGATTCAGATGATGCTAAAAGTTTATGTGAAAAATTGCAATTTTTTTTCAATATATCGTGTATCGAAATTTTTGCTGTTTTTAATTAAAATACCTTTGAAAGTATTGGAGTTGAAAATTTTTCTCAAGAAACCTTTTTTGTAGAGGATTTTATTAGCTACAAAAAAGGTTTTTAATAAAATTTGTCTAACTCGTATTCTTATTGAGATATTAGTAATTTAAAATGTTTTCGATTTTTCAGCGATATGCTTTTTTGGTTTTAAACACACGATATGACAATGAAAAACCATAATTTTAGAATTTTTATTCTCACTTAACAAAAGCAACATCTTTTGTCAATTTTTAACCGAAAAAAAAAATTTTTTTTTCATGATAATAAATTGAAGAATTTTCCATTTTTTTAACATTAAAAACTTTCAACAGCAATTGTACCTTTTATACATTCTCAAATATGAGTTTATACAGTATTGAGTGATTAATTTATCCGATAGGCTGTATATTTTTCAATAATGAATCATGAATTGGTTGTTCTTTTATTCGTGTATATATGTATAAGAGATATAAAAAATGAAACACAATAAATGCCGCCGTTTTGTATATGATTTAGGAGACATATTCGATATATTTATATATAAAGATTTACTTTTTTTTTGTTCGTTTGCAGTACCTGTTTTTTTTTTTTTTATATCAATGACTCTTTTGTTTTCGCATTATAAATAATTCGGGTTTTCTTGAATATTCCTTTTTTTTTTCCAACCCAAGAGCCAGTTTTTTTCCGTGCAATAGTCACCTCCCACCGAGCGCCCAGTTATGATTATTATTAGCTAATAATTTTAATATATAATCAATTTATATAATCAATGATGCTATTTGCTATTAGTCTACGTGTATAATTACTATCAGGACGTTTAGAAATATTTTCTAAATAATTACGATTATTTTTTACAGTTTGTGATAGTACAACAAAGACATTATTCGTTTGTTTTCATTTCATATCAAATTTTTTTTTTTATACCATGACTATTGCATATCGATAATGAATTTTTTCGTATAATTGCTCGACTATAAATTTTCTAAGTGACAAATTAACGCGTAATGACGAAAAAAAATTTTTTTTTTATTTTTAAATTACGTTAGATATGAATGATTTAATTATCTAGTCCGATCTAACTTTCGTGTTAATATTTTTTGTATTTTTTTTTTTGTATATAACGATGTTATAGTTCATTTCTGAAAAAAAATTCGATTAATTGTTCGCTAGTTATTCAAAATTACCAATCAGTCGGTCAGTGATGGATTGGGCGTCGTATTAATTTGTGGAAGTCATTGTTGGGCATTTTCGTGTGTTGTTATTGCCGTTATTTTCAGCCCTGTACCCGTATTTAACCCTGAAATAATTTTTTCATTCAATAAATCGTAAAATTTCACGTTAAATTCAACTACAAACAAATGTGTGCTCTCACTGTGAATGTTAAAATATGAAGAGAAATGGTTGTTTTTTTGTAGATGAATAAATAAAAGAAGCCATTGGTGTAAGAAAAAAAAACGAGTCTCGTTGTGCTGAGTGTGTTAGTAACTTACTGAATTAGTGGGAAATATACAAACGTCTCCAGTAGTAGATTCACGTATTCCGCCACAGGGTCGCGGACGTTGTAAGCCTCCACCCAGGGTTAATTCATCATTTTGCTATAAAACAAAGGATTTTTTTGCCGTGTGCACAGCCACCACCAACACAGACCACGCAAATTACGTCGGGAGGCAGAAAAAAATGCAAGTGAGCGCGATTAAATGAAGAAAAATGGAATAATGTAAAAATCATGCATTGTATATGTGGTTATATATTTACAGGCTGATAGGCTGCAGATCGCCCGATGTTATTTGAGTTCATATTAGGCCTCTGCATCGTTCGATCCTCGTATCTGGTACTGCCCTGACTGGCCATAGGCCTGTTGAGGGTGCTGAAATCATAACTAAGGCATATGTATAATCAGAAGAGACAAAACCTTGAGGAATACTCTCATAAACCACGCAATAAGATATCATATTTTGCCGCGTTTTGAAGATATTTTAAAAAATAAGAATTTTAAAAAATTGAGTTATCATCAAAAACTTAAGAAAAGTTCGAAAATTGCAAAATATCCAAGAAATAAATAAAGAAATAAATTATTTTTACTCCTAAAAGCCTCGTAACTCATCCTCAGGATACACAATGGCAAGAAAAATTTTTTTTTTTTCAATCGAAGTTTCAGACTGGTATATCCCTTAAAAATTTCATGATTTTTTGGTTTTTTACCGATAACTCAGTAACTATGCGAGATAACAAAAAAAGTTATATACAATAAATAATTGGAAATTTTATATCCTACAAAAAATGTAGAGTAAAATTTTTCGATATTTCACTTTGTTTCCGAGATATTTTAAAAAATTGAAATTTCAAAAAATCAATAATATCTTAAAAACTAAGAGAGATAGCAAAAAAATTTGTTTAACATTTTTTGTAGGAAATTTAATTCCCAATCATTTATCTTTAATAAAGAATTTTGATATTTTACTTATTTACCGAGTTATCGCCAAAAAACAAAAAAAAAAACACGAAAACGGCTAGATATTCAAGGGGTTTCATGGGAAAATTTTGACAAAAAAAAAAAAACAATTGTAAAATTTTTTGAGCTCACAGCATTTTTGGAAAAGTAATTGGAAATATCTAAATAATATATCCACACACCTATTTGCATTATTCGGTGAATTCAATCCCGAATTTCGTGCAGCAACAGTTTTTGTTACAAAATCCGCTTCTTTCCAGCCATGTTTCTTGTAGACTTCCCTCAATTCAGCGTGCTGCCACATAGTGAACAATACCTGACCTATTAAACCAAAAATCCCGTGAATAAAAAATCCCCATTGAACACCCTGACTTTGCCTGCAACCATACCCGCAAACTTGAGAACACGAGACGTGTATTTCTGGCGCTGTTTCGTGATATTCATGAGACGTTCAACGCCTCCAGCGTCCAGCAGTGATCTCGAAAACTCGGCATTGCGTTTGATGACTTCATTGAGCGTTGCAAGAACCGCAGCGATCGTGTCATCACTCGTACCCTGATCATGCTGATTATTACCCGACGGTAATTTCTGTATTAAATCCCTCATTGCGTACTTTCCAATCAGTTCTTTATTGCGCTGATCTATCGCGAGGTTCCGCAGCGCCGTGGCAACGGCACACACAACTCGATCAACCTTAAAACAATATATAAATCAATTTTTAAAGCAAAAAAACAATTTTTTTCTAGCTTTACCTCCATCCGCAGCAGCTCCACGAGGATCGGCAGACCCTTTTCCTTGCGCACAGCCGCGCGTATTTCAATACTCGGCTGCCAATAGCACGCGGCGAGGTTCTGCAGTGCTCCAGCAGCTGCTTCGAGTGTCTCGGGGTTTGAGCAGGTCTGCAAAAGACTGAGATAACACTGAACAACCTCGGGCTGCCACAAAAGCTCCATTCCCTTGACCGGTTCGGTTCGCGTGTTGACGGTTTTCGATGTTGTGACTTCTTTAGGCGCTGGTTGACCGTCTTTTCGCCGTTTGCTGCCTCCAAAACAGCCCAGGTTCTCACCTGACACCACGAAAAGTCGTTAGAGATTGTTTAAACTTTGGGGTGATGAGTTTATTTACCTTTTACCGGCGTTGCAATGCGATTCTGCACGATTGACTGAATCGGATGCTTGTCGTAGTTTGGGTCCTCGACTTCTTGACAACGGTAGCTCAGGTTGCGCAGAATACACACGCAATTCTCTACAATTTTATTGCCAATATTTGACTTTTCAATTGCTGATCGCACGACGTAGAGCAACGCGTCAACCAGGCCATCGCACTCGCGCAATTTCTTCCTCGCGTATTCTCCAGCACTCGAAATATTTCGCAAAACACCAGATGCGTTTCTAAAAACTGTTGACCAGCATGTTTCGCCGTTGGAAGCACTTGGGTCCCACCCGCTGTGAGGTATTATTATGTTGTTTACGACGAGAGTAACACCGTCATCAATAATTGCCTTCTTCAAATCCTGAAAATTCCAATTGAGTATTATTATTTTTTAAATCGTTTTTAAATCCATGAAAAAAATATTCAGCAAGAAATTAAGGGCAGAAATGATTTAAATTATTGATTCTAGTACTGTCAAAACAATTTTTTCATGTCAATTTTTTTTATACGAGAGCAGCATCAACGCTAATTAAAATAAATAAATAAATAAACACAAAAAAAAACATTACAGGCTAGAAAATTTTTTATTAGTAGCAATCTGAAACAAAAAAAAAACGGCTTAAAGCGATAAATACGCTAAATAAATGTTAGGAATTTTGCTTGAATATTGTTACTAAGATTGAGGTGAAAAAAAAATGTCTAAAATACTTGCCTCGCATGATGATAAATTCCAGAGTACTCCAGTAACCAATTCTTTGACATCAGCATCTGAGGTTCGACGCAATAAACTAATTAACGCCGGTACACCACCAGCATTTTTAATCGCACGCTTGTTTTCGTCATTCTGCCGACCATAAGATAAATTTCGCAAGGCTCCACACGCATTTCTATATACATCAGGACTTTCATTGTCTAGTAGCTGCACAAGAGGCGGAATTCCGCCGAGACTTCGAGTCTTCTGCTTGTTCGGGTCGTCCATGTAGCACAGATGCTGCAGATAAGCCGCCGCGTTGGCTTTAATAATGTTGTTTGGGTTGCTGAGGAAGCCGATGACCTCCGAGAGGTTTGGATCCCGCCAGCGCATGGATTTCGGGTCGTCACCCAGCGGACTAACCATGCCGGGCACCGAGTGTCGCGCCTGCAGTCGCTGCAGGTGCACGTCGTCCTCGAACATGCCGGGAGCAAGATTTCCAGGCATGGCCGGGTGTCCGTCGTCGTAAGATGGCCCCTCACTCGGCATCGACATTGGCACCACTCCTATACTCTGTCCATAGCCCACCGGACCGTACGGGGAAGGCGACACGTAACCGTAGGCCACTTTAGTCTCGTCTAAAAATGGAATTTTCATTCAATTAACCTGCATAAAATATCTTATTAAGGATTTATAGGATGTACAATCTCTGCAGAAAATTTCTGGGCTAAAAAAAAAAAAATTGATTTCTCTTACCTCTTTTAAATTCCGTACAATTCTACAAAATATTACCTAAGGTTTTATCATCTAACACGGAATATTTAGCAGAAATTGTCCCTCACATTCAACCCAACAGTCAAACTCTAAATTAAAGCATGACAGCGAAGTGACAATCGACTAAACCGGTTAAATGGCTAAAACTTTAGGGTCTACTCAAGCTAAATACGTCCTGGAATGTCAGGACATGAATTTAATGCGAGTGAAAATGGAATGGTTGGCTGTTAAAGACAACGGCGCGAGTCTCGCATTGGACAAATGGAAACTTTTGCAGTCACATTTTTAAAAATTGCACAAACGCGTTCTAGAACTATCGACATCTAATTATTACCATTATAGCGCTGCGTAGGTGCTCCAGAATCATCTATATTCCATGCATCAGTGAGTGGGTCTACGGATGGATGAATAAAAAATCAGGTTGAGCAAAAATGAGGAAAACACGCAGATGAAAATGACGCCTAAGTATTTAAACCCAACAATAAGTCCTTGTAGCCTTACCGTACTGGTCTCCGGGACCTCCAGGACTCGGTGTTATTCGATAATGATCCTGCATCGCCGGATTCATCACGGGAACCATGTCGTTATAGCCGCTATCCACGTACGAGGGCCCTTTCCTCATGTACTCTGCGGCAATATCGATAAATAGTGACGCTAAAACCCAAGAAAAATTAATAAAATAAGACATACCGTGCGGTGGAGTCGTACGACTGTGCTCCGAGGGGCTGTGAGGGCTATGGGGCGAGTGAGAATCCGCAGCGTATGCACTGTGCGGCGGAGGGTAGTCCTGCTGCGCCGCATAGCCCACATACGAGTCGTAGTGATCGAAATTGACCATGTATGGATCGGCTGCATAGCATGGATCACCGTGCTGATAGTCCTGAGACATCAGCGGTACAGGAATGAAATTCACAGCACCGGCCTCGGATTCTACGTGCGAAACTTCACGAATGACTTTGGTTACTGATGTTATCTGAAAATTAAAACAATCAAAATTACCTCGCATTTCTTTTGTAAATATCTCGGTAATTACTCAATGTAGAAAAAAATTTCTCATACCGATTTTGTAGAGAATTTAATTTCCTACAAAAAAAATTCAATACAAAATTCTCGTAATTGCAATGGTTTCCAAGATATTCGTGAAAAAAGATGTGGTTGTAATACTGACGTTATTTCAACGACGATGAACAACTTTGAGTTTTTTTTTTTTTGCAAATATCTCGAAAACTACTTGATGAAAATAAAAATGTTATTACACCATTTTTGTAGGGAATAAAATTGTCTACAAAAAAGGTATAATGCAAAATTTTATTAATCGCAATAGTTTCTAAGATATTCGCGGGAGAAAAGCCGTAGTTATAATGATGATCGCATCATTTGTAAGATACGATCAGTTTGCGAGTTTAATGCGTAAGAGAGTGCTTGATTAAACGATAGAAACATCAACTTCCGGGTGTTGTAAATGATAAATGGTTACATACTTGTTGAGATGATTGCTGATTATGCCCTCGCACGCCTAGAGGATCATCCTGTACGGACAACTGTGAAGAGTGCACAGAATGTGTTTCCGGCTGTCCATTGCTGCTGTGGTAATCGGCCTCACTTGGACCGCTTAAATGCACAGAATATACATACGTATATATGGAAAAGTGATAAAAATCAGAGATTTAATTCATTACAACAGACTAACACACACACGCGCGCTTTACTTATTTCAATGCTCTCATCTAGGTTGAGAATTAATCAGACAATCTATACATTATTCAGTTGAATTAGCATTTTTTTTGTTTCAGTCTCGAGCCTTTAGTTGGGTCAAGTACGTGCATGCACTGCTGAAGTCATGCAGACACCAATGATTAGTTGGATATGTTAGTCACCTTTGTTTAATTTCAATTCGTGTTACATTGTGCTCTTGTCGCTGCTCAACTCGACGATTTACCAGCCTATACGTTATAAAATCATATATTGAAAACACTTGGTTTTAGTTTAAAATTATTATCGAAATTTTGGGATGACTAAGTGCCAGATATAGCAATTCTAGACGCTGCTTATCAGTTTGTCAAGTTATGACTACAACACTCGCACCATAAATTCTTTTGTGAATTCTCGCAGTGAAGAGCAGTGAACCAAACATAATTTTTATCGTTCAATATAATATATTAAAGATATAGGAGGTACAATCATAGCCAAAAATTATGGTATTTATTTATAAAATTTCGAGATACAAAAAATGGGATTGTGGTTTCTCGGTGTTTTTGAAAAGTAAATTTTTTTTCTAATTGATTAGAAATTTTTTATGGCTCATTTTAATCCGTGTACAATTCTTCATTGATCAAGTCATATAGATTTTTTTATAATTGTTTATTTTAATCAAAAATGAATTTTTTTCAATGTCACGCGTTGACTATATCGCGGAAAAAAACGTTTAATTTACATTAGTCTATAAGGATGCAAGTTGGATAAATTTTATTAAAAATCTTTTTTGTAGCTAATAAAATTCTTTACAAAAACGGTCTCTTGAGAAAAATTTTTAACTTCAATACTTTCAAAGATATTTCAATTCAAAATGGCAAAAAATTTAGATAATCGATATAACTATTAGAGAAATTTTTATCAGAAACTTTTAAATCTCTCATACATCCTTAAATGTGACATCAGTTAAAAAAAGCATGTTTTTTTACTCACAGACACGAGTCAACAAGCTGATTGTTTGACATGCCTGGATTTTTTTTCCCCAGTGTCGCGTACTCCGGCTAGAATGTAATAAAAATAAAAAATCAAAGAAAAAAAACACATGATAAAATAAACGGTAAAAAAGAAAAATGTGTTTGATTTCTAACCTTAATCATATGCATTTCCTTATCGGTTTCAAGTCAATTACAGAGTTAATGGCAGCCTTTGCAAGGTGAGTCCATCTGTAATTTAGAGGATTAAAAAATTCATTCAACTGTCAAGGATTAAAAAATAATACTTAGGATATAAAAAGTATGTCGTAAAGCATTATTATTATTTCTCATTGAAACTATTCTTGAGTATATATATCTTGTGTGAATAAAAAGGTGAGGAGGAGAAGGAGCGACAATAAAAATTGTTAGAGAGTGCGAATAAAAATAAAATCGAGAGGAATGACTGGAGATGAGAAGGAGGTCGATTGTCAGCACAGAGGAATTGATACATTGGAAAAAGAATGATTTTTTCGTTTTGAAGCTGGGAATGAAGAGCAGGCCGGTGGAGGACTTAGTACGTATTAGTATGTCCTCACTCCCTCCTCCTCCTCTTCCCCAACCTTCACTCTTTTATATCTTGGATCTTCCACAGTTGTTAATGCATTCTTTAGATCTTCATGACGATTTTTTATTCCAAATAACAACAAAACATTAAAAACCGTGAGAATTCATGCATTGTTTATTTTAAAACGCCAACAATCTACAAAAATTATTCGAAGAAAAAACGAAAAATTGTTGAAAGATCACAAAAGAATTGCATAAAACAAGGAAGGATTTTTTTTTATCAGAAACAATGCGTAAATATTAAAAAAAAAAAAAAAATACCTGAAATCGTTAATTGGCCGTAGTGAGTCACTTTATCGAAGGCTTTCTTGAAAAATCTAGACATTTCAAAAAGCACTTCACATTACTTGTATTCTTAAATGAACACATGCACACATACGACAATATATCCAACTAAATTCCCCTTTTGCTTGCGAGTTTATCACAAAAGAGCGACTTGTCGTCGTGACAACTTATAAATGCATTGTAAAAAAAATCTAGCAGATAGTAATTATTTCTTGTTTTTTTATCGCTACGTGAGCAATATTACAAACACTCGTCAAATATGGACTGCCGGGTGAGCGACGAAAATCGCGGATGAAAATTTCTATATGACACGATAGACCCAACGTACGCTGACTGTCGTATAATCGCAAGTGTCTCGCACACTTGGTCACAATATTGCTGTCAATTTTCGTATAAAAAGAACACTGGGGAATATTCCAACGCAAGTTAAATTCCACGCAATATTCACGACTCTGCAAATGTATAACCAACACTGGTGTACAATCGCCAACGCCTATGCAATACACAGTCCATGCATTTTCATCCGCACAGGGGAAACCTCGATAAACAGTTAGTTTCCAATGAACCGACTGAACTGACGTGTAGTGTTGAATAAACGGAATCTCGCTCTTCTCCGAGTCTCTGTAGTACAACAACAAAAGCGTCCAATTTCCGTTACCCTGCGATGGTTGCCGCCATCTTGACTGATGTTGTTTTATCGGCAAGATGGAGCCACATTTGAGTTCGAAACTTTTTTACCGAGGGGATTAGTTGGATTATTATTTTGAATATTTTAACTTGTGAAAAATTGAAATTATACACAAAAGTTTTGTATAAATCCTTGTATATGTGTCCAAGCTTTGAGGAATTATTTTGGGGATCTTTTCGAATTATTTGATATGAAAAATTTTTTTTATTGTTTGGAGGAGGCGAATTTCATTTGCAATTATTTTTGGAGATGTATCAATATTAATTCTATGCATTAAAACTATTTTATTAATCGAAGATGCTGGAAAATATTTATTTAAAAAACAAACAGTGTATTATTTATATATAGGTAATGTTCTTACGAATCGGAAGTAACTATTGGTTCAGATGGTTCCGTGCTCGCGTGCGAGACCTAAGGCCGCGGGTTCGAATCCCTCTTTCGGCTGTTTTTTTTTCTGAATTCATATTTTTTAAATGTGATATAACATATTTTATGCAATATATTTGTTAATCTAGTTTATTTGAAGAATTATATAGAGTTTAAATAGACCTGAATTCATATTTTTTAAATGTGATATAACATATTTTATGCAATATATTTGTTAATCTAGTTTATTTGAAGAATTATATAGAGTTTAAATAGACCTGCGATTTAGTTTTGTGGAAATTGTGGCTACGGATCGATAGCTACAGAAAATTTCACTGAATATTGTTTATAGGGAATTCAATTCGATTTAGTTTTGTGGAAATTGTGGCTACGGATCGATAGCTACAGAAAATTTCACTGAATATTGTTTATAGGGAATTCAATTTCCCATAATTTATGTTGAGACCAATTCTGCGATATCTTGCATATTTACAGAGTTATCACGAAAAAACTAAAATCGAATTTGGTTTTTCAACGATAACTCGACAAAAAAGGGGAATATCAAAAAATATTACTCTTTATAAATTGTTGGGCATTAAATTTCCTACGAATAATGTTGAGTAAAATTTTCTGTTACTCTTCATCCGTAGCCAGAAAATCTAAAAAACTGAATTTCGGAAAATGTTTTTTTTTTTTTTCGTGATTAATGGCAATCAATTAGTCTAATTGTTAATTATATACGATAAAAAAATGTTTTATCCATCAAATAAACGTTATTTTAGTGTTTTTAAGATGTTCAGATTTTTTTGGTGTCGAAAAAACACTAAAATAACGCTAATTTTGTGGCTTTAATAGCTTATTATTGTATATTATCAACAATTAGACTAATTGACTGCCATTAATCACGAGAAAAAAAACATTTTCCGAAATTCAGTTTTTTGGATTTTCTGGCTACGGATGAAGAGCTACAGAAAATTTTATTTATCATAATTTGTAGGAAATTTAATTCCCAATAATTTATAAGGAGTGACATTTTTGCATATCTTCCTTAGTTCGCGAGATATTGAGGAAAAACGAAAAATCGTGATTTGCGACCGCAGCGCCACCATGCGGTGAACGGCGGAACTAATTTTCTCAGACAAATTGACGAATTTTTCATGGAAAAATTAGTTCGGCAATTTGCCGTGTGGTGGCGCGGCGGTCGCAAAACATTATTTTTCGTTTTTCTTCGATATCTCGCGAAATAAGGAAGATATGCAAAAATATCACTTCTTATAAATTATTGCAAATTAATTTTCCTACAAATTACGTCGAGCAAAATTTTCTGTAGCTCTACATCCGTAGCCGGAAAATCCAAAAAACTGAATTCCGGAAAATGCTTTTTTTTCGTGATTGAAGGCAATTAATTAGTTGGATTATTAATTATATAGAATAAAAAATTGTTTAATCTATGAAGTTAGCGTTATTTTCGTGTTTTAAAAAAGTTCAGATTTCATTAGCGTCGAAAAAACACTAAAATAACGCTAATTTTGTGGCTTTACCAGCTTATTATTGTACATTATCAACAATTAGACTAATTAACTGCCATTAATCACGAGAAAAAAAACATTTTTTTAAATTCAGTTTTTCCCATTTTCCGGCTATGGGTGAAGAGTTACAGGAAATGTTATTAGACACAATTTGTAGAAAATTCAATTTGCAATAATTTATTAAGAGTGACATTTTTGGATATCTCTCTTATTTCACGAGATATCGGAGAAAAACTAAAAATCACGATTTGCGACCGCAGCGACACCCCGTGGTAAATTTCGGAACTATTTTCTTCCGACGAATTGGCGAATTTTCCATGAAAAAATTAGTTCTGCAATTTACCGCGAGTTGGCGCTGCGGTCGCAAATCGTGATTTTTCGTTTTTCCTCGATATCTCGCGAAATAAGGGAGATATGCAAAAATGTCACTCCTAATAAATTATTGCAAATTGAATTTTCTACAAATTGTGTTCAATAACATTTCCTGTAACTCTTCACCCATGGCCGGAAAATGGGAAAAACTGAATTTGAAAAAATGTTTTTTTTCTCGTGATTAATGGCAGTTAATTAGTCTAATTGTTAATAATATACAATAATAAGCTGTTAAAGCCACAAAATTAGCGTTATTTTAGTGTTTTTTCGACGCTAAAGAAATCTGAACTTTTTTAAAACACGAAAATAACGCTAACTTCATGCATTAAACAACTTTTTATCCTATATAATTAATAATCCAACTAATTAATTGCCTTCAATCACGAGAAAAAAACATTTTCCGGAATTCAGTTTTTTGGATTTTCCGGCTACGGATGTAGAGCTACAGAAAATTTTGCTCGACGTAATTTGTAGGAAATTTAATTTGCAATAATTTATAATAAGTGACATTTTTGCATATCTCCCTTATTTCGCGAGATATCGAGGAAAAACGAAAAATCACGATTTGCGACCGCAGCGCCACCACGCGGCAAATTGCCGAACTAATTTTTCCATGAAAAATTCGTCAATTTGTCTGAGAAAATTAGTTCCGCCGTTCACCGCATGGTGGCGCTGCGGTCGCAAATCACGATTTTTCGTTTTTCCTCAATATCTCGCGGACTAAGGGAGATCTGCAAAAATGTCACTCTTTATAAATTATTGGGAATTAAATTTTCTACCAATTATGATAAATAAAAATTTCTGTAGCTCTTAATCCGTAGCCGGAAAATCCAAAAAACAGAATTTCGGAAAACGTTTTTTTTCTGATTACTAAAGGCACTTAATTAGTTGAATTATTAATTACATACCATAAAAAGTTGTTTAATCTATAAGAAATAGCGTTAATTTAGTGTTTTAAAAAAGGTCAGATTTTTCATCGTCGAAAAAACACTAAAATAACGCAAATTTCGTAACTTGAACAACTTTTTATTGAATGTAATCAACAATTAGACTAATTAACTGCTATTAATCACGAGAAAAAAAACATTTTCCGCAATTCAGTTTTTTGGATTTTCTGGCTACGGATGAAGAGCTACGGAAAATCTTACCAATCATAATCTGTAGAAAATTTAATTTTCAATAATTTATAAAGAGTGATATTTTTGCATATCTCCCTTAGTTCGTGAGATATTGAGGAAAAACGAAAAATCGTGATTTGCGACTGCAGCGCCACCTCATGGTGAATTGCCGAACTAAAATTTTTAGACAAATTTCTGGATTTTTCATGAAAATTTAGTCTTGATACGCGCGGCGAGATGGCGCTGCGGTCGCAAAAAATTAAATTTTGTTTAAAAAACTGCATTTTTTCATGCTGTAAAGCGGGTAAAATCGTGCCAATAAATGTAATTGATCATACATCATAAAATTACTTTTTTATCCAAAAAAAAAAATTTTTCTCGTGAATAATCCGATTTTTTTCGGCTGCGAAAAAAACTAAAATTACGCGAATTTCTTGGTCTCAAACGTTTTTTTATCGTTTGTAATTCATAATTAGAGTGATCACTTACCTTCAATGGCAAAAAAAAAATGTTTGTGCAAATTCAGTTTTTTAGATTTTTTGGCCACGCATGAAGAGTTACAGAAAATTTTATTGATTATAATTTGTAGGAAATTTAATTCCCAATAATTTATAATGAGTGATATTTTTCGATATCTCCTTTATTTCGCGAGATATCGAGGAAAAACGAAAAAACACAATATTTGCTGCATTAGTTCGGTGCGCCGATCGCTAGATGGCGCCACATGCCCGAAAATTTTCGTTTTTCCTTAAAAAACACAGGAAGAACGCATTATTATGCTGTTTTTTATGCTGGATCTTATATTAGAATTAATTTGCTATTTTTTAAGCAACTCCCCAATGCTCTATGGTGAAATAAATTTTCGAAAAAATGGGAAGGGTCCCCCCTTCTCATTTTTCAATTCAGTTTTTTGCGATTTATCGCTAAAGTTTGATAGTTACAGAAAATTTTGTAGAACATTTTTTGTAGAAAATTTGATGCCCAACAATTTATCAAGAGTAATATTTTTCGATATCTCTTTTTTTTTGTCGAGTTATCGTCGAAAAACCAAAATCGATTTTAGTTTTTTCGTGATAACTCAGTAAATACGCAAGGTATCGTACAATTGTATTCTACATCCATTGTGGAAAATTTAATTCCCTACAAACAATATTCAGTAAAATTTTCTGTAACTATCGATCCGTCGCCACAATTTCCAAAACACTAAATCACAGGTCTATTTAAATTTTATAAAATTCTTTTAATCAACTAGATTAACAAATATATTGCATAAAATATGTTATATCACATTTAAAAAATATGAATTTAGAGAAAAAAAAAAATCATCCGACAGAGAGATTTGAACTCGTGGCTTCAGGTCTCGCACGCGAGCACGGAACCATCTGAACCAATAATCCTTCCCTATGAAATATAACATTACCTATATATAAATAATATACCATATAAATTCAAATAAAAACCTTTATTTTATTCATCTTCATGATTAATTTATAAGATTTGGTAGATTCTATATGAAACTCGGGGTATTATTTTTATACAAGATATCCACTTAACCCCTTTTGTTTCTCATTTTTTTCATTAAAAAAAACAACGAGAAAGTATATATTCATTTTCTTTATTTATCTTTGTGCATTAAAAAATTTTTTTTTTTCAATTTACTTACGTGAAACTGCATGTTGTTTTTTAATGGCGATGAATGATGGAGAAATAATTTTTTTTTTTTCCAAGGATTTATAGTACATTATATACATGGATCAGTTGGTGAAAATTTAGGAACAATCTTGATTAATCTTCTATAGAGGCTGATTCTGCAAATTGTTTTTTTGTTTTTTGTTTTAGCACGGCTGAAACCTTATCCAACACTGACTGATCTGGATTTTGATCCTTTGCATGCCCTACATCAGTGCATGCACATTAGAGACATTTGACATTGCTGCAATTCGCATTCGAGTACTCTGGGCGCACTCCTCTCAATTTGACACCACATCTTCGTATACTCTGAAAATAATCGATATATATAAATTCCTAAAAAAAATACTTCACCATAATATCGTTCAAATCCAAAGCCTCTGGCCAAAATTCACTTTACTCAGATCAAAATCCATGGGTATAGATACATTGAGACAACTTCCTTGTCTTGAAGTTGAAGCAAAACCGTTACTCATTAAAAACAACCCTAAAATTATCCATTAAAATTGTTAAATAATTAAAATTGTTGCTTAAATTTTAATGGATTAGCAAATAAATTTTTTACACCCTATACAAAATTTTTTTTCTTCGTGCCTTAATATCCGAAGTGATATTAAGGGGTTTTGGGCTGTACACTCGTTTTCGGTGATATTTCTAGATAAAAAATCCCATGGTACTGACTAAATTTCCAATTAATTATTGTAAATCTTTGATTAAAAATTTTTCTATGTTATTACTGTTTTGCATCTCTTATGCAAAGCTTATTTTATGACAAATATATCGCTATATGTACAGATTATTATGTACAGATAATTTATAGTGATTTTAATTATTTCAAAAATTGTTTTATTTAATTTTTTCTTCGCTTGGATCTAGTTTTAGTGAGTTAGTAGTAGTGATTAAAATGAGTAGGGATAATGTTTAATGGTTTTTTCAAGGTTAAATAAATATTTGAAATAATCGGTATAGTTGTGTTATAGTTGAATAAACTTGAAGAAGTTCCAAGAAACATAATTAGGATGGGTTTTTACCGGGCTTGGTTGGAAAGTAAAGAGAAAGTTAGTCAAGGAGTTATTATAAGACCAGAGTGTATTTTATCGGCAAGATCAGTTGGGCCCACACTGCCGTGCCAGTTATACTTATGTGTGTGTGAAAAAAAAAGAATTAGGACTACCCTGTAAATAAAAAAAAAAAAAAACATTTGTTATTGTAAATTTGTGTTAATTTAAATTATGAACTAGATAAAACAGAGTATTGCTTTAGTATGAGGGCATTTATATTGAAATTATTAATTTTATTTTCTCTTGGAGTTTATTCTCACGATGAAAGTGAGTAAATAGTTGTGTTTTATATTTGTAAAAAATAATATAAATTTTTTTAATTGACTTATTTATTGCAGTTTCACAGCCTTGGAGTGCACTTCTTGAAAATTGGATAATTTCCAAAGCAGAAAATAATCATAGAGCTTCACGTGTCATGAAATTTGTTGATAAACCACTGGCGATTCGGCAATCAATGGCGACTAAACGAGAAGTTTCTGAAACAGATTTATATTTATTAGGTACAAAAAAACATGAATTACTTCAAATTACTAACAGTGTATATACTACGGCATACGAAAAATAATTCAATTTATTCTAGGTGCTATTGAGAAGCTATTGTTTCGAGTAGATAAATTAGAACGACGTGTTTTAAGAGCTGAAGAGCTGATATATTACTTAATTTCTGGAAATAACACAGATTCAAGTAAGTATAACGATAAAAAACACTTATAAAAAATGAAAAAAACAAAAAATTTCATCTCAATTTCAGATGCTTGTCCTGAAAATTACACGAAAATAAAAAAACACTGCTATCACTTTGGCTCGCGAGAGTACGATTGGAAGTCATCAGCAAGTATGTGTCGAGGATTAGGTGGAAATTTGTTAGAAGTCGAGACAATCGAGGAAAAACAAATTATCAATAATTATCTACAGCGTGATAAAATTTTACGTGGTCGAGATTTTTGGACGGGTGGATTAAATCCAGGATTATTGTGGATTTGGTCGAGTAGTGCTCAACAAGTGCCTGAAGACAAGTCAGAATTAATCGAGGATGGAAGTGGTCGGTGAGTATTACAGTGCAATAATTTATTTCACTATTGTAAAAAAAATTTTTTCTACACTTTCAGATGTTTAATGTTGCACTACAAAATGGGCACTGGTTCGTATTATTTTTATGGCGCCGAGTGTGTTAAAAAAATGCTCTATATCTGCAAATTAATTGACAATGACTCGTTGAATAACATTGAAAAATCAGCAAGAGCATTATTGCAAAAGAAAAAAAATTCTAGATGAAAAATAAAAACACTTTAGTTAATTATTAATCACCAGAAAAAATTAATTCACTGAAAAAAAATAAAAAATAATTGTTAAAAAAATGTACTCACGTGAAATTTCACAAGTTTACACTAGTATAATGATTTTAATTGTTGAAATAGTTTTTATCATTGATCTGTAAGGTTTAAAAAAATTATTTACACACGATAAAGCGATTAAAACCCGGTTAAACTGTCTGCTAATAGGTTTGTAGAGTTGATTGATGGTTAAAAGTCACGAGGGCAAATAGTAAACGAGGGTTTTAGCATCAAGTACACGTTGGGGGTGTTGAACGTTTCACTTGCAAGGGTGAATGACGACTGATAGCGGAGCTATACCCCCACTCGTGACTCGAGCTTATCAAATATTAACCGAGCTCGGAGGGCGGTAGTTCCTCCCCAGTATTTTTCGCTAATGATAGATGATGACAGTCTTGCGATGGAAATTTATCGACGACAACCCTTTTCGCGAGGCTTTTTATTTCTCGACGACGACTAGAGAAAATTATAGAGTATGACACACGACAAAAGGCGTATATTCTTATTTTTACCTCTCTTGCAGTATTTTATATGTATTTTTTTTTTCTTCCACCCCTTGTCGCAGTAATGATATGTACGATAGGGTGACTTTACTCCACGTCATCGTTTAGAGCATTTCGATAATGATAGATGACGAATATACGATGAATTTACCAGGTGGTATTTTCCTTTTCTTCGACAATGCCTGGATGATAGCGTCTATATATCTGAAATTAGATGCTTAAAATAGAATAGTTGATTCAACAATTTTTTTTTTCCCTTTTTTCATTCTTTAGAATTTTTTGACATCATCGAATAATGTAATTTTGTTGTTGTTGATGATATTTTATAAATTAGATCGACACTGTTAAATCTGATTTTTTAAAATACTTTTGTTGATTTATTTATTCGTCAAGATGGTGAAGAATATTTTTGAGTTTTTGAATTTTTTTCGTCAGGAATGAGAGATAAGACAGTATTTTTTTGTTCATGTTACTATTTATTGAGATGTAGATATATTTTTTTAATAGCGCCTCTAGGAGGATTGTTTTAGAACGTTGTAAGCTGAATATGAGAGTTTTAAGAGCTGAAAATATATTTTATTACCATAAAAAGAAGAAATTGTTGAAATGAAATATCGTCACGTAATTTTCAATCGAAAGTTTTTCCCTGACGAATAAGAATATTTTGTGAGAGCAAAAGAGAGGAAGAAAAACAGACTTTCCGATCCTTTCTTCTGAAGTAAATTTACCAAAATTTGAGTGATCAAATAAAACAAAAACTTTGGATTGACATTTATCAATGAAAATCACGTGAACAACATTTCAGATGTCAGATGTTAAGACTTATAACTCACCCCGTTGAATGAATTGAGAGACAGCACCACCATGTGTCCACTGGAAAATTGGATGGGCCTCAAAGACCGTGTCATTATCGTCAGCAGGCTTTTCCGCGTTGTCGAACCCAACGTAACCCAATCCAACTGATAGATGTCTTCGTGAAGATTGATGCTCTAATAACAAATGAAACAATAATTAAAATTACCGGACTTCACTGTCTGAACCTTAGTTCTTGCCTCATTGGTCACTTTGTCCCCGTAGAAACAGAAAATGAATATCTGCACTGACATACAAAGAAGATAGACAAGAATCGCAGTGAATTCTGCGGTAAAGGGTGCAAAATTCGACAGTCCATAAACACTGGCACAAATAATCACCAGGCTCACAGAGTATTGAAAAAAAATTGTCGAGAGAAACGTCTCGTTTGAGAACTCTGCAAACCTAAAAACAGAGACAAATAGTCACCAATAAATCCATCGGAGATTCAAAACAGTGGTATTTAAAACCTGAAAATTTGAAGATGGTGCTCGACACAATTGGCAATAACCTTCCTCTCAAATTCGTATTTTTTTTCTTCATCCCTAAAATCATTCAACCAAGTTTTATCGTCTTCCTTGCAGCGTGGAACTCGGCTGAGTGTCCTAAATCTGCTTTTCAGAATTTCAAACTGAGCGCAAGTTTGCATCATGCAGCCTGGGATGAGAGTATCGTAGGAAATGTTGATAAATGACCCAATTGTATTGGCAACAATTTGGTGAATGTAGGTCAACCAGTACGACAGTTCTGTGTCGGTTCTGTAGGGCAGCCAAGCTTTAAATGCAAGTCGTCGTTGGGGAGTGTCTGACAGGATGGTTCCCAGAGTCACAAAAAACACTGAAACCTCCGTCAAAGTCGTGTACAGTAAAGAATTCCGACTGATTATGTGATTAAACCGATTCTGAATGCTGTGCTCGGTGTCGTTACAGGGGCAACACGGTTCAGACTGCAGCATGTCGACTAGTTTCAATATTTCACTTCGTTTTTGCAGGATATTTGCGACTTTTGCGCAGGCATTGGTGGTCGTCAGAAGTATCAGGGAGTTTTTAATGAATTCTTGCGCATCGTCGATGGATCTCAAAAGTTCGATCAATTGACTGATTGTCACGGAATACAGGGTGAATATCACTAGAATAGTGTAGATTTTGTAAAGCCACATTTTCCAACCAGACCACGTGACTGGACACCAAAAACCTGACAGTTGAAGAACTGT